>KK117289.1:0-53272 GCA_000611955.2 Stegodyphus mimosarum | reverse complement strand
TTTATGATATAATTTTGAAGAAGAATTTTTTAAAGAGAGTTATTCAATCTCGTCTTCCCATTAAATTACATGATACATTAGTTTTCTCGTTTTAATTGATTAATGATTTTATGAGTGATAAATAAAAATTAATTTTGTAAAAACTTCTTTTTTATTATTCAATAACTGCTCTGAAACGGAAATCTTTAATTTCCTTTATATAAACATTCACTCTGTAACTGGTAATAAATTTGTTTCTTTAGCTTCGGTTAAGGCCTTTATCTCAAACCATCAAGAAGATTTCTCGCCGCGCTAATGACAGTCATTTACCCATTGTCGTCAGGGTTGCGAGGACACTTGTCCCCTTAGGCATTGGGGGTTAGAAGTGATACAAAAATCCGGGTTAGTCCTTCTTCACGTATCTTTTCATCATTACAAAAACACGGGACGGTCCGTTTTCGAGGGCACATTTAAACTAACAATATTCCGTGTCAAACCGTTGAGGAGCTTGCATAAAAGAACGAGATAATCCGGGTCAAACAGTTAAAGGGTTAACGAATTCTTCCATCCTTTCTTGAATGGCTTTCATCTCTTCTTTAACGGATTCTTGGCCAGTTTTCATATCTTCTTGGCCCATTTTCATTTCTTCTTTAACAACTTTCACCTCTTCTTTAACAGAATCTTGGCCAACTTTCATCTCTTCATGAACCGCTTGCATTTCTTCCTTAAATGCAGCCACCAGCTGCCTTAACTACTCCTCCATCGCTCTTGTTTCTGTCATTCAAGTCCACTCCTGACATCAAAGAGTCTTGCTTACGTTCGAGTTCGTAATAGACTGAATGCAGAAGTCCGATAATAGGTTCATAAAATTTATTCTTATGAAAAGAAATATGTCAGAACGTTGGAATTTTCCTCAGGGATATTCGTGCAAGTGTTTACAATGCCACCCAATGTAATCGCTTCGAATTACTAAAAACGTTAAAATACAATGCAATGAAAAGAGTATCTAAAGAGAAAGGTAACTCAGATTTCTCAATTCCCGCGGAAATAACAACTCGTAACAACAGTAACTCAGCAATTGAACTGAGATCTAAGGATTAATTATTACGGAATGCCTAGAGTAGAGAACCCTCTACCACCACATCACAGTTAATAAAAGGGAGCAGAAATAGGAAAAAAAACATGAAAGACGTTAAGGAAAAATAAGAGGAAGTCAACATGACTTGAGAAAAATTACAGAGACAAGAAAGAAGAACTTGTAAAAAAATAAAAGTTCGGGAAAATTAAGCGGCGATTAGCGACACTCGATCTCGGGACCTTTCGGTCTCGAGTCTAACGCGCTAACCACTGAGCTAGGGAGAATACAGAATTCTTTGGTATTTTAAGATTTTTAATAATTTTTTGGGGGGTATTTTATAATTTTTATAATATGAATACAACACCAATGATAAAGCGATAGGAAAGATTTTACGGTTAATAGGCCCCTTGGTCACATGGATTATAACATAGTTTTATGCTAGTAATGTAATGACTACTTACTGGTGAACAGCAATTTGGCAGATTAAATCTGCTGTAAATGATGTGATATTTGAAAGAAACAGATTGATAATCATGTGTGAGGCATGTCTGGAGCAGTTGAGTGAATGGCGTCGTCGCTGGAACTGAAGGCTGGGGGGAGGGGTGAATCGTCGTCTTTTATCAGGAGAGAAGATCTCGTGCTCCCGTCCAATCACAGACCGTGGTCGTTTTGAGGAGCTTGGGATCGACGAATCGTAGGCAGGCAGTATTTGTAAAGCACGATTATCAATCTGTTCAATTTTGGCTAAGAAATTTTGACTAAGTCTTTTAATTAAGACATCAATAGATTTAATTATAAGGTACGAATGAATCACGCCATTACGAACATACCAGGGTGAATTAAGGGCTAAACGAAGGGTCTTATTCTGAAAGGTTTGAAGTTTTAATATATGTGTTTTAGATGCAGCGGCCCAGACGGTGCAGGCATACATAAAAATTGGTCGAATAATCGAAGTATAGAGAAGAGCTTTGTTTTTAATAGACAGCTCTTTCGAGCTAATAAGGGGTATAGTTGGGTTCTGACTATCTTCGCTTTTTTGAGAACATTCTCAATATGAAGACGCCAGATTAATTTTGAATCCAAGGTAGCACCAAGGTATTTATACGAATTACACCAGGGAATGTAATCGTCAAAAAGCTTTAAGTTAATGGTAGGGTATGGGAGATGGGACTTGTGGAAAATTATAGCAGCATATTTAGCAACATTAATTTTGATTTTCCAGGTAATGAGCCAGAGCTCAAGACTAGATAGATAACTCTGAATTTTTGGAACCAGAAAATCCAGGCGTTTGTGTTGAGCTAGGATGGCCGTGTCATCTGCATAAAGAGCGAGAGTGACACTTGGTAATTTTGGGATGTCATTAATAAAGATATTGAAAATTTGAGGGCCAATAAGGGAGTCCTGTGCTACGCCACTAAGGATTGGACGGGGTTTAGAAATGATAGTATTAACTCGTACAGAAAAAGAACGATTAGTGAGATACGTTTAATAATGTGAATTAATTGAGCAGGAAAACCAAGTCGTATAAGCTTGATCATAATACCTATATGCCATGTCCTATCAAATGCTTTGGCTATATCAAGGAATAAAGCGCCAGTAAGTATTTTATTGCGGAAGACTTCATGAATGTACTCGACTGTCCGGAGGAGCTACAGTGCTTTTTACGGAAACCAAATTGTTAATCAATAAGGATATGTTGATTCCGGAGAAAAACATTCAGGCGTTCAAACAATATAAACTCGTATATCTTTGATAACGAGGATAGGAGGCTGATAGGTCTGTAATTTTGAGGGTTAGAATGGCATAAGCCAGATTTTGGAAAAGGCACTACAAGTGCACGTTTCCAGCTATCCGGAAAATAGCAATGTAATAACATAAAGTTAATAATCATTACTATTGAGAAAACAAATTTGGTAGGGAGATATTTAATCATACGATTAGAAATAGATTCCAATCTAGGTGCTTTACTGGGTTTGAGCCTAGTAATATAATTACTAACCTCGGAAAGTGTAGTATAAGGAAGTTCTCTCCGAAAAGGAGAGTTTAAGAATGTTTCAGTATCTTGTTGGAAGGTATTCGCGTTATTCGCAAAAATACCTTCATTGTGAGGTGTAAATTGTGTTTGGAGGCTATCAGCTAAAAGCTCAGCTTTCTCCGTGTCATTGAACTGAGACGCGCTCTCTCTCCGGTCTTTATAGTTTTCAACCGGCGCGTGAAATTTCTAGCACTTTCTGCGTCTCGAGATTTCTGGAGAGCAGTAAGAGGATGGAATTATTGTAACAGCTAACATAGCGGTCAATTGCATTTATTCAGTTTAAATACAAACTACCGAGATATCCATTTACTCAATGTTAAATGCATGTGCCCCTGTATTCTTACTTTTCCAAGTTAGCTTTCTCTTAAAAAAATTGTTTCGTGCTGCATTGCACGGAGAAATACAACGATTTTAAGTATAATTCTACTAAAATTAGCCATTTAAATACAAAATTCGTAACATTCGTAAAACACGTACATAAAAATGAAATAAAATTTGAAAATAAGCAACTTCGAAACTACTGTATTAAAAAATAATTAAAAATTTGTTCTTACCTCATTTTTTTTGTTACACTCACTTACTTCAGTTTTGTTATATGCAGCATTTATTTCATTTTTTTGTTACATGCACTTGTTAGTCTTTCTAACAAATATTATTAGATTATTTGAATATGGCGAAGGAAACGAGATCTATCAGCCTAATGAAAGGGATGTTCCCACGGAGCACTTTCTAGGTAAAACTTACTCATGTTACACATGTGGAAAACACAAAACCCAACCTTGCAGCTACTTTGTTTGTTTGGGCTTGAATATGAGTCCAATTAGCAGCAATCAGCGATTTTTAGCTAGCACACCATTGGTTGGATTTGACAGGTTTGGAAACTTAATAAATAGTATTTAATAAATATATTATTAATAAAAGAACCAGACATATAAAAACTAAATAAATTTCTTGCGCCGAACACAACTAAATCTCGATATAACACGTAATTATACATAAACTGTTGTAAAATAACACTGATAATTTCAAATATTAGATAAAAAATGCTTTAATTCTATGCAGAGAAAATGTTTTAAACATGTCTCGCTGGGAAATGTCTGGCAACAAAATCCTGATTGCATATAACCCTTGCTTCAAATTCATCACATATCTGATGTTTTGATTTTTACCTCAAAACACAAAGAATCACAAACTTCAATAAAATTAATAACTTTGTTTCCCTCTCTAAAATTCTCTGGATCATTTCAGTTTTAAAACAACACTGGCCGAGCAGTTTTCTATAAATAAATATATTCGGGAACGAAAAAATGCACATCTGACAACAGCTCATTTCGACGATGGAAAATTTTTCTAAACATAAGAAATTTGTCGCTTAAACTAATTTTTCATTAAACATAAAACAAAATAGAATGGCATATTGTTAAAAATATTTTATTGAAGGAGTTTCAAATTCTGGAAATCAGAACACTGTTATAGAAGACTAAAAAAAAATATTTGAAACATGATATGCGATAATAGTTTGGTTTATTTGATTATGGCAAAGTACTCGAGGGTTATTTACCTAAGGATGTCTTCGTGAAGGACTTACTACTGGAAACACGTCACGTGTAAACCCGAATGTATACAGACGTTACAGATAAGGAAAACTGAGAAAAGCGTCTATGCAGACAGCCCGTTCGCGGAGATTCGAACCACCAGTTGTTCCGTTATCGACTTTCCCGCTCAGCCGCTGGTGGGCTGTCGAATGACGGAAAAGATCAAAATCTCATTCTTGACGAAAAATGGTAGCCTAGTATAATACGAAGTTATTGGCATTTTAGTAATGTGAAGAGACTTCGATATTGTTTATTTATTTTATTTAGCTTTATGGCAAACTACACGTGGACTATCTCTTGATGCCGCATTCAGACCCCTGTGAAAAGGCTCATTGCATGGGCATTTTCGTGGTTTTAACTGCATGTAACATGGGTACGAGATAGTTCCCCTTAGAAAGTTTGTCACGAAAGCATACCTTCCCTTAGGCAGATCGCTTTCACGCGCTTTGCCATAATCTAAGAAGCCAAACCAAACATAATCCCAAGCGAAGACTCGTAGTCAAGGCACGTCTTCATGAAGGTCTAACTGAAATTAGCTCATATTCACCTTAAATATGGGCAGCAAAAATCTACGAAAACTTGCTATGCAGGCAGTCCATTCGCCAGCATTTAATCCCGCTTTAAACTATTAGTATTCAACGATTTTGTTGCTACGTGGCTGGCGGCCTTTTGTAGCATCTGTCAAATATTTTTTCAAAATAATCGCAAAGACACAATTATCGCGTACCACAGGATTAAGTTCAGAACTTGAAGAATAACTTTCATTCGTGGTACTGCTATCAGTATTAACATTTAGAGAGATGTTAATTTATTTCTTTAGTTGATTGTTCTTCAGTGTATAATTTTTTTGTGCGCAATATATCTAACCCTTCGATACTCTACCTGTTTTATTTAACTTACACTCCATTAATTTTAAGCGATTTTATACCGATAGATTTCTTTGCAAAAAAAGTTTCAAGAAACGCGTAGTTTTTCCCTAGATTTTAAAACTGTTTTGAGTTTCAAATCTTAAAAATAAAATTTTTAAAGCAAATATTTCTAGAAATTCCTTCGGCATAAATATGCCGAGTGGAATATTTTCCTTTCGACGTTCAAGAAATTTTTATATGTCAGTTCGCGTTAATAAGCACCCTCTATCTGGCAATGATACTTTACTATCAGATCTCTTCCGTAAAATGCTCTTTTCAAACAGACTTCACACCTTTTACGTAGTTAGCGTAATAAGAAACGAAAGAACTAAATTAACTAAACTTTTACATTATTTTCGTGCTGCCAGATTTTACATCTAATAGATTAACATAGTAAATCTACAATAACAAAAAATGAGACAGAAAATTAGCTCCGTCGGCAAACGATAAAGTTACAAGTACTGAACTTCCCGCCCGGTGTTAAAATATTACATTATTTCAAAAAGAGAAAAGTATGAATACAAACTTATAATGACATAACTTACAGCAAATATACCAATTAATAACTCAATGAGAAGAAAATAAATTATCCAACATTAGAAATATCGTTATCCATAACAGGTAAAATATAAATTTTTGAAATTGGTCTTCGGCAAACACCCTTTGGCGTGGG
This sequence comes from Stegodyphus mimosarum, assembly GCA_000611955.2. Taxonomy (NCBI): domain Eukaryota; kingdom Metazoa; phylum Arthropoda; class Arachnida; order Araneae; family Eresidae; genus Stegodyphus; species Stegodyphus mimosarum. The sequence continues at coordinate 47,004 of KK117289.1, read as the reverse complement.
TACGTCTACAGTTCTGATATTTCCGTCAGGCCTGGGACCACCTTAACAATTCCAGCAAAAGATCAGTTGCAGATGGGAAGTTGAGAGTTCTTTAATAAAATTAGCATGCCAGGAGTTATATTTGGTCGTTTAAGCACCCACGTATAGCGCTATTGCAGATGACCAAGATAGCTGTTTTGCCAGCATTTCCAAATGTTTTGAACTAAGTTTTGAGTCCTCTGCCATCTGCTTAGAAGATTATCTCTTTTGTCAATTAAATTTGGTTCTGGGATGGCATTTAAGGGTTTTCCTATCAGTTTTAGAAAATATGAAATCCATGATAAAACAAATTCCAAATTTCAAATTTGGGCTTCCAGATGCCCATATTCGCAGGAGGATTACCTTATTCAAAATTTGATGGCTCTAGGTACCGTTGTTTTATCACAATGAGAGAAACACGCATACATTTATGCAGATTCTTCGTTAATTCTTCGTTTAATTTCTTTAAATAAAATACAAGGCGATAATATTTGGTGGCAGCAGTTTGAAAAGTGAAACAACACTTCTAGTGGATCAAGGCGAAACGCCAAAACGAAATTAATAGTCCTTCTAGACAAATTGCCCCTTTGGACTAAAAATGTCTGAAAGCTTTCAGATTTTATATTACGCTCAAAGAGCTTTTTTTTTTAACGTTTTATGTGGTACCTTTATTTATTAAATATCATGCTCTTCGCACTTAAACTATAAAATTCAATCCAATAGCAATATCGCAAAATATTTAAAAGAACACATTTTTATAATTTCCGATGCACAGTCTCGCGAGCTAAACATAATTTGTTTTAGTACAGTGTTGTCATTGCTCATAAAAAAACTCATAGATGCTAAAATTTAATATTTAATGATCAAAATTTAATTTGAAATTTTATTGCCGAATTAAAATTTAATTGCAGTATGTAACACTCGAAGAGTTCTACAAATTCAAATTAAAAAACCTTGCGCATAAAAGTTCTTAGCTTGCACTGTATCAAGGTTTAAATCTTAATTTTTAATAGCCATTTATTTATGTGATCAGGTCACATGATTTCATAATATTCGTAACTTATTTAATATGCTGAATTTATGTGACAAATAATCCAGTTTTCCTTATACTCACGTGCTGTTCTTACATTTTCGCTCAACCGTGCAAGTAATGTTAACTAGTAATGTTAAGCAGCATTGTGTCCACTTCCATTTATTATAAAAACCTAATTCAAACAGAAAAGAAGGCGAGATGAGTTTATCTTGTTTCCTGTAAATGAATAAAAGTGCAAATATTCTATCATTCCTGTATAATTTCAGAAATTTATTTGACTTTAACGATTGCCTGCTTTCATGCACGAAATTCATATGCACATTAAGTTCACATAAGTTATGTGCAATATTGTTGCGTGCGTACAGGTTCGTAATAAACTGATATCACAAATCGATAAAAAGTTAATAATATTTATTCTAAGAAATAAAACAAAATTCTGAAATTTTCTCAGAGATATTCCTCCAGTATCGCAGTATCTCACAGTAGTTATACACTGAAGTGACAAAAGTCATGGGATACCTCCTAATATTTTGTCGGTCCTCCTTTTGACCGGCGAAGTGCAGCAACTCGACGGGGCATGGACTCAACAAGTCGTTGGAAGTCCCCTGCAGGAATATTGAGCCATGCTGTCTCTATTGACGTTCATAATTGTGAAAGTGTTGACGGTGAAGGGTTTTGTGCACGAACTGACCTCTCGATGATGTCCCATAAATGTTCTATGGGATTCATGTCGGGCGATCTAGGTGGCCAGATCATTCGCTAGAATTGTCCAGAATGTTCTTCTAACCAATCGCGAACAATTGTGGCCCGGTGACATGGCGCATTGTCATTCATAAAAATCCCATCGTTGTTTGAGTACGTGAAGTCCAAGGCTGCATTTGAGTACGTGAAGTCCATGAATGGCTGCAAGTGATCTCCAAGTAGCTGAAGGTATCCATTTCCAGTCAATGATCGGTTCAGTTGCACCAAAGGACCGAGTCCATGCCATGTAAAAACAGCCCAGACTATTATGGAACCACCACCAGCTTGAACAGTGCCTTGTTGACAACTTGGGTCCATGGCTTCGCGGGGTCTGCGCCACACTCGAACCCTACCATCAGCTCTTACCAACTGAAATCGTGACTCATCTGACCAAGCCACGGTTTTCCATTAGTTTAGGGACCAACCGATATGCTCACGAGCCCACGAGAGTCGCTGCAGGCAATGTCGTGCCGTCAGTAAAGGCACTCGAATCGGTCTTCTGCTGGCATAGCCCAAGTAAGACAAATTTCGCCGCACTGTCCTATCAGACACGTCCCTCGTACGTCCCACATTGATTTCTGCGGTTATTTGAAGCAGTGTTGCTTGTCTGTGAACATTGACAACTCTACGCAGATGTCGCTGGTCTCGGTCGTTAAGTTCAGGTGGTCGGCCACTGCGCTGTCCACGGTGGGATATTATGCCTGAAATTAGATACTCTCGGCACACTCTTGACACTGTGGATCTCGGAATGGTGAATTCCCTAACGATATCCGAAATGGAGTGACCCATGCGTCTAGCTCCAACTACCATTCCGCGTTCAAAGTCTGTTAATTCTCGTCGTGCGGCCATAATCACGTCAAAGCCTCTTCACATGAATAACTTGAACACAAATGAAAGCCCTGCCAAAGCACTTCGCATTTATATATTTTCTACGCGATAGTACTGGCATCTGTATATTTGCATATTGCTCTCCCATGACTTTTGTCACTTCAGTGTATTTTAAATTACTAAAACGTTAAATAGAACTCTGTTCAAAATACCGAGAAAGCAAATCCGATCTCAGCGCGAATTCGCTACAATCAATAACAGCACTAAGTAAACAACTACAGTTCGCTTAAAATAACTGAATTGAAATGTTTTCCACCTGCGTTTTATAAGCTATTTAATCATGCACGAGAACATTCTGATATTTTCTCGATTTTTCCGGAAAGCAAAAGAGTACAATTACGAGATATCTAATTTATTAAATGCTAAATGCGCGTGCTCCTGTATTTTTACTTTTTCGACGTATCTTTCTCTTAAAACTCGCCGCGTGTAGCATAGCACTGGGAAATGAAACAATTTAACTGAAATTCTACTAAAAATAGCAAACTAAATACAAAAACCGTAACACTATTTAACTAATTTCAAATTTACTACTTTTTTATAAGCATACAGTAAATATTCTCTTATTTACTAACAATCCAGGCGTTCTGAAAAGTTAGATAAATTCTTCTGATTGTGATCAGGCATGATATAAATGTTGCTCACCTTTGGAGCTCTAAGCATACTTGGAAGCTTTACTCCCGAGTTTTTATTCTTCATCCCTACAGTTCTATAACTACTGTTGCACCCAGGGAAGAAACAGGTTCCATTATATTCCTGACTCTTAATAAAAATTAATATCAAATCAATATTTCCGCTACTATTACCAATGCAGAATACTACGGTAAGGTGAACGAGTAATGACTGCAACACCCTCTATAAATAATGCGACAAAAATTGACCCATTTTTGGGAAAAGTGGTAGCGCTATTCTATTTTGACTTTGTAGAGACATTAGGTATTTTTGAAGCAGGAGTATTGAAAAATGATCAACACTCTTCGGCGGGACTCGAATCACGCACCTCTGAAATATGCGCCCAGCGTGCTGACCACTACACCACGAAGGCATGCGAAGAAGGTGGGAGAAATACCTTATACACTCCTTCTTTTAAAGGGCGACTTGAGATTGGGAGATCCAGTCGCCAAATCCTGGTGACGGGGAATCATCATCCACCACCTTTTTGTTCGGGCGCCACTGTTAGGTTATTTCGAAGCAGGAGAGATGAAAAATGAGCAATGCCCTCGCCAGGACTCGAACCACGGACTTCTCGAATACGCGTCTAGTGTGCTGACCACTACACCATGAAGGCATGCAAAGAAGGCGGGAGAAATATAACTTTATTTGGCAATTTTATGTTTTACTTTTTGACATTACTGCAGTTTAAAGAATTCATTCTTTAACATTAATTGACTCACAATACGCGATGCATTTTCCATGCTTCCTACACATATGGGCGACAATTCGATAGCAACATCTAAATAATAACACTAATCCCAATCACATTAAGCAGCGCTTAAAGAAATTTGAAAGTATTAGCATCAATTTTTAATATTGTACGTCGGGTTGAAATATTCAATTTAAATATTCCCACGTATCGAACTTAATAACCGATAAGTAGTTTAAGAGATGACGTCACTCATTAAAGTATTCATACAAACTTCTTTGAAATATTAAATCTGTGTTATATATCAAATTAAGACCACCATTTCTATATTCGTGTCAATCAGAGATCAAGTGGGTAATTCTCTAAGCACTGACAGTTCGATCTGGGTTCGAGTTGTAGAGAAATCACCGGCTGTTTAGGTACATTCGTTGTTTTCCTATGTCTAATGTTTATATGAACTAGTTTCTTAAGAAAGTCCTCCGTGAAAGCATTTTCCCTTAGACATTTATCTTGATTTAATTTGCCATGATTGATTCAATGAGCAAACGTTATTACTTTTCTTATTTAAATTTTGGATAGAATTTTCAAAGACAATTAAATCAAGTTAAATAAATTTCAAATTTCTCTTTAGGCAGATGAAACTATAAGCATATATTGCGAAATGATTTTTTTTAATCAACATTTGTCCAAATAGTTGATCAGTAAAATAAAATCCTAAACATAAGGGATAACAATACTAAAATACTGCAAGCCCCTCACAAATGCTTAATGTTTATTCTTTAAATTTTTACATACAACTTATATTGGGATGCCTGAGAGTTAAACAGGAAAATACCACTTCTTAAAACCTAGATTTTAAACTCTTGACAGCAAAAATGAATGATTCAGACGAATGGCTGATGCGCTTGACATAAAAATGCATGTTATTATGCAAAAATATTTTTTTTCCTTGTCATTCAAATGCATTTATGTTTTGGTCTTGCGTCGAAGAGTTCACCATCTATTGCAACACTAAGATAGTCGACGGTATTTTCAAATATTAAATGTTAGAAGAAAACAGTTTTAAGATTACTTGTGTATGATAGAGTGGTTGATGGGTAGAAATTCCGTTTGACAATACCCCGCTGCTACGATGCCTTGTTACTATTTCCCAGACCACTGGACGTCGTGCTTCCTGGGGTATCACAGAAGGAAAGCTATCTGCTTGTGAACAATTTCCTTTTATACAAAGTTCCCTAGAACTTCATTTCTTGGTCTGATAATGTTAGGTACCCTAATGATGTAATAGGATAAAAAAATATGAAAACATACTAAAGCGGTAATATATTACATTCGTCTAAAATTCAAGGTACTTCAAATATCTGAACTTGTCTATAGTTGTCAGAAGAGGGAAATGGACAAATGATACGAGACTAAACATGAGCTTACTTACGCAAGAAATCTACGCATTAAATTATCACCATTAATCATTAATGCTGAAAGGAAAATGCTTCACTGTAATAATTAAAGCTATTATTTGCAGTTACTTGCATTAATCGCGTCCTCAGATTATCAAATAGTACATGGTGTTTGACAAAATATGGTTTCAGATTCACTGTTATTAAGACATAAAATCTAATCGAAGCTTCTGAATAATAGGACAAATACTTTTATGAGAACAGTCTCAACATAGTAAGCAGGATAGTAATATAAACATAAAATACGAATTTTTATAGCATCCTGCTACACTGAAAAGTTTAATTAGTAAACTGTTCATGATGGTTCAATAAATACAAAATGTTCTGTATCTTTAGGGGCAAAACTTAAGAAGGTATTAAAAATGAATAAACCAGGACTTTTGAAGTGCCGATCGTGATTCCATATGGAGTCACGTAACTTAATTTTAGGACCGCAGATGTTTTAACAAAGCTTATTTCTTGCCGCTCATTGATAGAAATTAATTCAAAAGCCGTTTGGCAATACTAAACAATAAAGTGTACCTGTTTATCTAATTTATGAGCATGATATTCTTGTTTTCAAAGACGATAATAACTACATGATTACGCCTATGATGGCCCTACAAGCGGCCGAGTGGTTAAGACTGTTTGTTCTTTTTTTTTGGGGGGGGGGGAAGAAAAAAAGAATATTTTGTTTTTTCATTGCTTTATTGTTCAATGCGCCCTTTGCTATATTATCCTTATTTTACTAAGCAAATACGTATAAACACTCATGCTCAAGAAAATAACACGTCTTACTAGCTAACAATTTTGTAAATTTCTGTGTTGTACAGTTTATTTACCAAAAAAAAAAATGCAGTTAAATTCTTCATGTGATTTTAAATAGCTTATGACTTCGAAACTAAATGATTCTTTGTACTTATTTTTGAAGTCACAGAATCATGTTACCGTTTTTTTTTTTTTTCCTTTTGGTCAAAGAAAGAGGGACGGTGAGAACACGTAGTAGCTATTGTACGCATTTAAATACACGATAAATGGTAAGTGACGATCGTCCAAATGTGTGCTGGTTTTCTATAAGGAAAAATCTCTTTGTACGCGTATCACATTTTTTATACTTAATAAATCTATTAAAGTTATACCGCAAGTCAATTAAACAAAAGATATTTTTCTACAGCAAGCTTTTAAACTTTGAAAAATGTCTGCTTAGTTATGGAAAACATTCAAATAATCATAAGACAAATTAAATAAATAAAATAAAATTTATGAAGGACATAATCTGAAATCTGCAGAATTTCTAAGATTCATGTCGCAATAGAACTACTGCACTAGAGATAATTTAGACTATAATTGCAAACCAACGTAGTCGGCTGATGAATTGTATTCAAAGTCAAGCTAACCACTAGGTTAGGCTGGATTATTTTGAATATGGAAAAACACATACGTGGAAGACTTTCATGTTACACATGAGGGAAACGACGAAGACTATTCGATTACCTGAGATCGAAGATGAATTGAAAGCCCGTCTAAAATAACTTTTCTTAAGAGGCTAGTTTATAGAAATTACCGCCATTGAGAAATGTTGTATTTTTAACTGAGTAAAAATCGATTTTTCTTAATTTTTTCAAAATAAGTTATTGGTCTTAAAATTGCATTATTTGGCACATATTTCTAAAAAACTGAAAGATTTAAATATGTCACTACATGAATATAATTTTAACATTTTATGTTAAAACATAAAAGTAAAAGTTTTTCTTTATATTTTTTTATTTCTTTAATGTGAACTTACAGAAAAATAAAGCGCAAAATCTACCTTTAGAAATGTTTACCACTATAGATGATTTTATAATTGAAAATTACTTTTCCAAGAGAATTAATTCTAAAATTTACAGAGTGTCTGGATACACAATATCAAAAATAACTACCTTCCAATTTTGAAGTTGGAAACAAAGATTGTGTTCATAAACCATACCCAATAGAAAAGATTTCAATCATTTACCATTGAACCCCCAGGATAAAATTGTTACTTTATCTAGGGAATGAAGTTCAAAACTTTAAATTTCCAAGAAGTCGTAGGACACACTAGTTCGATCTGAGACTCGAATTCCGTGAACGGGATGGCTGCATGGGCGTTTTCGTGTTTTTTTCCTCATATGTAGCGTATATACGAGCAAGTTTCCGTTGCAAAGTCCTCCATGGAGGCATCTCTCCACTTAACCCTCGAGTGATTTGCCATATTCAAATAAACCGTATCAAATAAAAAAATCGTTAATTGAGTTTTAGCTGCACATTACAACAGAATTACTATACGTTTATGGAAAGTCTCATTTTTAGCATTTAAATTTATAAAATTAAAGAATCGGCTAACTGCAAAATATTGAAGAAGTTCTGTACTTTAATATCAAATATTCAAACAAGATTTAAGTCTTTACGTAAAAGTCCTTAATGCATGGTAAAATTATTGTACTGCTATGAAAGAATTGTTTTAGAACAGTTTTTTTAATGATTTATTTTCAGCAAATGGTTAAATTTGTATTTCTTGTTTATTTATATTCCTGCCTCCATACCCATCTTAGCAAAAACATTTCTACTGGTAAAATGAGTCTCCAAGTGGAAAAATGTGAGACGCCGAGATTTAGATAATTTTTCAAACTCTAAGATATACAAGCTAACAAGCTTAGATAACCGAACATGGCCCAAGGCCTAACTAGCTAAAGGGGAGGATTTTCTAAAGGCAATTCGCTCATATCACACGTGGGAAAACCATGAGACTGGTGTCCACCATGGTGTCGAGAAACCATGGTGTCGAGCCTATGTATTAAGGCGTCTTAACCATTCGGCCACTAGTAGGGCTTTTAAAGTCTGTTTCAAAGCAATTTCGAAAACATTTCCGTTAAATTTAGGGACAAAACTACAGAATGGAAACTAATCGTCTTTTATTGCACAAGAGGAAACTGCATTTAATTTTGTGGCTGATTCTATGAAATTGCAATTATTAATATGTGCACTAATTCTGCACGGAAAGATTTTTAAAATTTTGGTGTTTAATTTATAAGAGACTATATATATTTTTTATTCAGACTTTCTATTATAAGTAATGATATAAAAGGCTATATTTTATATCCGTGGCCTCTAAGTCTTCTATCTCCAAAGCTAAAACTAATTTCATAAAATTCTCTTCCGCATTTGGAATACCTACCTAAAATTATTATTTTGGAAAATAAAACTTTTATACACCTTTTTTACTGTCTTATAAATTTAATTCACAACATTTATGCACATATTATTTATATTGAATGCAAAAATATTAAAATTATTTATAACGACGAAAAGCATGGGACTCCTTCCGAATCGAGTGAAAAACGTATTTTAATGTTGGTGCACGTGTACAGGGGTTGTTCACACATTTTTGCAACGATTTTAATTTTTAATAATTGAATTCAAATATTGATTTTAAAATACAAACGTGACTGGCATCAAATTGGAATAAGGTTCAATTATCACCTGCAGCACTAAAAGTGTTCTTTTCTTTAAAATGTTGCTGGGAAATAAACAATGGATAGAAGATTATATTTTTGTGCTGTCCGAATAGAAATACATTTATTCAGTTACCCAATAACGGTACGTACGGCTTTTATTAAATCTAAAGTCGCATCTCATGTTTTAAAGGAAAATCCAGCCTCCTCCCCCCAAAGAGCTTAGCAAAATCTTTAAATATCACTGTAGGAACTTTGAACAAAATTATAAAATCTGATTTAAAGCTAATAAATTCTGCTTGATTACACACTAACTTCGGCACATTTAATCCAAACGATGGCACAGCAATATTCTTCAATTTAGGATCCATAATTTTGTAATCGCAATATTCTTCCATTTAAGATTCATAGTTTTGTAATCGCGTAAAAAAAAAAAAAAAAAAAAGAAAGAAAAAGAAAAAACAGGATGTTCATCGCTTAAGGCCGAAACATGTTTCTCAGCGTAAGACTACGTGCAGATTGCTGTGTGAAAATTATTTGGCAGGTGAAAAATGGAAAATATATAGTTACAATTGATGAGGCTTGGATATACTTATCTGATTGCAACAGAAAAAGATAGATTTACTACCGAAAAACAGGAGAAAAAGACTTAATATGTTAGTTCAGAGAAAACAAGGAACGCTTTTCTGATGGTTTTGTGGTTATTACTGGTTTCTCTTATAGTGTAAAACTTGAAGTAAGGAAAGTAGAAAAAAATGTCACAGTTAATTCGGATTACTATCAGAAATATGTTTCAACACCTATTTTTAAAGAAGAAATTCAATTTCTTTATCCAAACACACCGTATTAGGTTCTATCAAGATAAAGCTCCAATCCATAGCTCTAAATCTAATGCTCTAATTTTTGAAAAAATGAGAAATGCAACAGAAATTGAAGCTATTGCCTTTAAATGCTTCCCATCCAAGTCCCCTGATGTGTCTTCTGTAGATTACTGTACATATGGACTTTTAAAACAAGCTCTTTCTAAGCGGCATCCCAAAACACTGGATGGACTCTGAAAGACTGCGAAGGAGGAGTGGAATAAAATCAAGCTTGATATTTTAAGAAAAGGACTTGGAAATCAAGATGTAATATGATAGTTGAACAAAAGGCTATCAGCTTGAACATATCAGAAAATAAAATTTTAAGGTTTGTTTATATATGAATCTTTGCAAATTGTTAAAAAATGCGTTACAAAAATGGGTGAACACCCCCTGTAGTATACGTGTTTTTTCTATTGATGCAACATTGTGTTCTATAATCTACTTGAGAATTAACTACATCTAAATTAAATCATGAAATAAAAGTGTATGTAAAAGTATTTCCCGTTAAAACGGCTACTGCATATGCTTTTCGTGATAATTTAAATTTGCATGTTACTGATTGGGAAATTAAGTTTGTCAATTTTAGCGGTAGTGGCTTTTATAACAAAATACCAATTTTTTTTGTGTGTAATTATTTGGCATGATCTTTGCCTGCCCTTGAAACATTTTTAGAATACTCCTTACGAGATGGTAAGATCTCTTATCTAAGAAAGCAATTTTGTAATACTTATTCAACTCCTACCTAAATTTATCGCGAGTTAAAGAGAGATAATGCATTTATCTGATAAGCAAACACGTGAAGGACCTGGAAATCGAAACAACAACAGCCTGCTGTTTTTAATGGCGAAATCTAATGTACACATCTGAAACATGTGTTTTTTAGAGTGACAGATGGCTACTGCAAAATCTTGAAGTATCACACCTATGTAATTACTGCTGAAAGGAATGGCCCATGATTGATATTCCAGAAAATGTGAAGGGCTTGTATATGTGAACCCGCCTTTCTATGACATCGATCGCTATGGAAGAAGTAATAGAACTAAAAGCACCGCTTCAAAGAGTGAAGTGAGTAATAAATTTTATATAAAATTTAAACTATGCTCAAATTATGTACGCGAAATTTTTAAGTAAAGTAAGATTGTGTGAATATGGAAAGAAATTTAGGGTAAATCTGCCATAAATGCATTTCAGCGCGTTAGGGTTATTTTATCAGATAACAAGGTTTTATTAGTGAAATATCTCCTATCACTGCATTTTTTAAATTTTATCACTGCATAAATTTTGTCTAATAAATCGATGAGCTTGCAAATTCTGCTTCATTACACACTAACTTCAGCACACTTAATCCAAACGATGGTTCAAAAAGAGTCTTCAATTTAAGATCCATAAAATATTCAGATCGATTCAAGCAATAAAATATTGTTTATGTTTCATGTAACTTATACAAAACGAGTAACAGTAAAAAGGATTCATGCAAATTTTATATGTTGTACAAAATGTAAGACAACAACGAACTGCTATATTTAATTTTTTTTTAATTGCATCTACTTCAAGTACAAAATGTCGTAGTAACTTTTACGGCAATTTCAAATCCAAATATTAAATTTTTGTAGGCTAAATGTTTTTCAGTAACAGATTCTTTATTTTTTCAATAATAATAAAAAAATCTGAAAGCTTTTAAATTTTATGTTACGCCCAAAAGGGCGTGTTTTTCAGTTACAAACACATACACGTTTCCAGAGCATTTGGGCTAACGTTACATTGGGCTAAAAGTATTCAAAAACAGCATATGTGTAGAATTTCCGATAAACCGTCTCGCGCTACTACTACTACTACTTTATTTTGACCGAACTACTGCACTAGGCAACTTTGCCGACTCCATGGACTAATGCCGAAAGTTACATGACATAAAAAATTGCAGACGTGGGCATCTCGAAAGAGAAATCGGAGGAAATGAGAAGAATGAAAAAAAGAGGGGGGAGGGCGCCCATAAGGTCGAAAAGTCAACAATGAGAATCAGACAAACTTTCCAAAAAGAACTGGGCAAAGAGAAAAATAGTGAATATACGAATTACAAGACACAGATTTATTCAAAAACAGTAGACTATACAAATCCAAGATACAATAAAAATGAAATCCTTGCATGAGCGAAAAAACAATAATTCAAAGTGAAATCTGACAGATACTACTATATACAAAAGCAACCATCATTGAGGAAACTTGAGTCACCACATTCTGATCCCAGTCAATGATGACGTGAGCAGCTAGAGGTCTGATTGTTTTGTCTTCATGTAGAACTTCACAGTTAAACACTTTTAAGTAATTTAACAAAGTCACGCGAGATGACCTTGTTGAAGAAATTTTCATTTGTTCTTCATATGTACTCAGCTACAGTCTCGATTTTTAAGCCCCTGTGTTGCGAACTAGAACATAAGCATAAGTAATAATACGCAAGAATTTATTTTGGAGCTCTTGAAGTTAATAGATTTGTGCTTTTGTGGTCGTGTTTCAGGCAGAAGCAGAATTCCATAAGATAGGGTGGATACATGTCTATGTACGTAATTGTACTTTTTGTACGCTGTTGTCTTTGATATGTATGTCTCTTTGTACGTAAATTAAGAGTGGTATTTTCCAATTACTGGAAGCAACCTCTTCATAATACCAGTTGCTTTATTCGTTGCACTTTTGGTATGATTTGACCAGGTAAGAGTGCGATTTATGATTATACCGAGATGCTTAAACTGATTTACTATGGGAACATTATAATGTATACTCTGCTTTCTGGTTTTACTGAGAATAAGAAGCTGTGATTTACTTGCAGTTATCTTTATTCTCCAATTTGTGCGCCAGTCTTCTACTGTGTAGACATAATTTTGCAATTTGGAAATAGCTTAGTTGACTTTGAGAGATTTAATAGGAATTGCCGTATCATCTGCGTAACAGGCGAGCTATGAGTAGTTTTCCAATCCTGGATGTGGAAAGTCCGAGATGTAAAACAGGTAGGGCACCAACCTAAGGGGACCATTTGAACACTACTGAGATACTTGAACGAACAGGTCTTGAATTTTCTTTGCTCTGAGCGACGAAAAAAGTCCGATGCTGGAGAGAAGAGTAAGTGAGCAGGATCATTTCCTTGTGAATACCCAGGTTGAGTTTGAGGATAAGTCCTTCATGCCGGACGTGGCGAAAGCCTGTCGAAGGCTTTCGCCACATCCGGCATAAGGAGCGCAACATTTTGATAATTATGGCGCATTATTATGAAATGCAGCATCAATGAACTCTGCAAACCGCACAAGCTGTCTGGTAGTGCTTAGACTTTTACGAAAGCCATACTGATCATTTGGCAAAAGATGGAGATATGGTTCGAATCTATTGAGAAGGAGTATTTCGAAAATCTTACCAAGTCTTGAAAGGAGGCTCATGGAGCAATACCCGTCTGGTTTGATAGCATATTTTCCTGGCTTGGGAACAAAAAAGTTTGAGTCTCGTGCTCTGGAGATAAAAATGTTTTATTCTCTACAAGTGTTACCACTTCTCGCTTTGAAATTGTTGAGTTTTTTAATCAAAAATTCGTTAAAGTTTTACAAACTATGAAATAGACAATAAAACAAATTCTGAATTCCAAATCTGGGCTTCTAAGTGCTCATGTTCGGGTGGAGGACTATGTATTTCAAAATTTGATGATTCTAGGTACCATTATTTTTTTCACAATGTGAGAAACATACATACATTCATGTAGATTCTTCATTGTTTACTTTCTTTAAATATAATACAGAGCTATAATATTTGGTGGCAACAATTTGAAGAATGATACAGTCGTTTATAGTGATTCGACGCAAAATGTCGTTTCGAGACCAACAACGACCATTTGGACTGATAAATAAATAAATTATAACTATAAATGTTTGCATTATTCGAAAGTGAGCGTAACTAATAAAACACTAAAAAAATTTTTAAAAAATGAAAATCTGAAAGTTTTCAAATATTATATTACTTTCAAAAGGGCGTTTTCCTTAATGTTTTGCGTATTATCTTTATTTATTAAATGTCATGTTCTTCGCACTTAAATCACATTAAATTCAATTCAACAGCAATATCACGAAATATCAACAAAACAGCATATCTTTAGAATTTCCAATACACAGTCTCGCGCTGGAGATAAAGATATTTTTTTTCTCACAGTGTTACCATTGCTCGCTTTAAAATCGCTGAGTTTGTTAATGAAAAATCCTATAAGATTTTGCAAAATTTGAAATAGATAATAAACAAATTCGAAATTCAAACTTCGGGCTTCCAAGTGCCAAGTTCAGTTAGAACTACGTTATTCAAAATTTGATGACCCTAGGTACCGTTAGTTTTTCACAGTCCGAGAAATATATGTGCATTCATGCAGATTCTTCATTATTTAATTTCCTTAAATATAATACATGGCGATAATATTTGGTGGCAATAGTTTGAAAAGTGAATCAAGGCAGAAAGTGAATCGCCGCAAAATGTCGTTTGGAGACTAATAGCTTGTTGGGTCTAACGTCCCTTTAGGCTAATAATAATACTTGCTTGTGCAACAATGAATAGTAAACATGTGTGCGAAAGCTAACAAATACCCGAAAATAAGCTTTGTGCAAGTGCTCTTGGGTTTTTATAAAACTCCAATTTAAAAACTATATAATAAACTTTATATAAACGTTTTTATAAAACTCCAATTTAAAAGTTTTTATGAATGATGGTATTGATTGCGAAGAGTTTGTGGTCTTTAATAGCCCTATACATTTACGAATTTTCTATTTTATGATTTTTATTTACGTTCAGTTCACAAAGTAGCAAATCCATTGATTAAACATTATGTGACAAGCTTTCTCACCTCTCCAACCAAAAAGCAGCTGCATATATTTTAAGAATTTCTGACCTGTAATAAAAATGTACAGTATATTCTGTGTAAAAATGTACTATCAAAGAAATGTACTACTGTGTAAAAATACAAAAATGTACTACTGTGTAAAAATGTAAAACGTGTCTGTGTAAAGATGTAAAACGTGTCTGTGTAAAGATGTACAGTACGTATTACTGTATATGCCAAATCACTAGTTCTCTGCTTCCTCTCAGAAATACAGTGGCATCTCTGTATACGTCATTAATCCGTTCCAGATTCTTGGACGTACACCAAACGAACTTTTCCGATAAGAAGTAAAAGGAAAGTAATGAATTCGTTTTTATAACAAAATCCTAATTGTTATTATTATATCATCGTTCAACACTAAAATACAAATGCAATGATTAAGCTACAATAACAAGCCGAACAAATATTAATTTAGAAGTCAAATAACAAAAATCAGCGTTATATTTTCAAATTTTCACAGGACTAGTTTCGAAGGTTTTTACCGAACCATCATCCTCAGCTGCAAAAGCGCAAATGAAAGAGTAAGAACGTTCAGCAAAAGACATCTTATCTCGTTCATTTGCCCTTTTGCAACTGAGAATGGTGGTTCGGTAATAACCATCGAAACTGGTCCTGTGAAAATTTGAAAATATAACGCTGATTTTAGTGGTTTGACTTCTAAATTAACAAATGCAGTGGTTAAAATATATACTGCCCATCAATGAAACATTATACATAAATATTTTCTTGCTATCCAAATCTAAAGCAATTTTTCAACAAACTGTAATTCTCTGAGCATTGTTTGGTAATCGATTTCATCGCCTTCACAACGTCAGCCGATTTAATAGCGCCTTTGTTTTTGGCAAACATAAACACTATCGTACCCCGTATACGGTATGTAACAGTCATATGCCTGATATATACCATAGTGTTAAGCATATCATCTTCATTCTTTTCAACAGTAAAGTTTTTCATCTGCATGGAGACCCTAACCATATGTTTCATTGTTTGACTTATTAGATTTTCTAAAACACGTTGTTAATGAATTTACAAAAGAATTATGCAGAAAAACAGAAAATCGCTTGAAAATTAAGAGTTATAGCACAGGTTGTTTACTGCAGCTGGCGTATTGACAGGAATAGTGATCATAGGCAGTAGTAACATTATCTCGAAAGAGGTAAACAAGTGTAGTGCGAGCAGTTGCTAGCTTAAGGGGACATACGTCATAAAAATTTTTAAATTTTAGAATTTTCAATTTTGGGCCAGAAAAATAAAATATACTAAGACTATTCCAAAAATATATAATTTATGCATGTTTCGAAATTTTAAAAGACCGACATCTCTTATTAAAAAATGTAAACAACCTCCGGCACGCCCGCTAGTTTTAAAGAGATAGATGTTTTATATTCCGTTATCTGTTGCACATACAGATGTTTTAGCAGTTTTTATCACTTCCTTGGTCAGAATATGATTTTTTTTGAAAGGCACGTGGCAACACTTTTTTAAACTTGCTTGTTTACACAAGCGCCTGGCCCCAGCCACCAACCCTGTTCTTATTGGTTGCCGTTTATGACGTCAGGTTGAAGAGATTTCATTATCTGTTTTGTTTACGTTAGGTGAACTTATACTGCTTTGGTCTTGGTTATGTATAAATGTGAATTTGTGGAGCTGAGGCTCAAGCTTTTGGAGCGTAAAAATGCAGCGGGGAATTCATTTCGTCACTGTATGACATCACAAGTCGTGTCCAATAAGAGCTTGGGTTGGTGGCTGGGGCTAGGCGCTTTGTCTTGTTTTACTAAGCTGTGTGGTGGACAATTGCCGATTTTCGTATGTTTATATTCAGCGTGCTTAGTTTATTTTATGTTTTGCTATTCCTTTCGCTCTTTTCATTTAAATTCGTGCTTTCTGTGTTTATTTTTGATTTCGAAAAACTCTTTTTATGAGTATTATCACATTAAAATTAGGCTTGTTCCACGCAGTAACCTGTTTTAATGATGGTGTACAAAACTATTAGGAATGCAACCAGAGTTTTATATGGTAAAGTGTCTGCAAAAAATACGTAGATTGCCTTAGAATTCGTGAGGCCCAGCTCTCTTACCAAAAGACTTCTAAAATGGCCAGAAATAAAAATAAATTTATAAAACAAAAGCAGCTTGATGTAGAAATGTGAGTGCACGATGATTATGGTGCAACAAAATATTAAAATGATATATTTTGTAAATTATTAGTGTTTAAATGGTTTTTGTAGTTTTTCTTAAATTTCGGTACATTTTTCTTGAAAACTAGTCCACCTAGAAGGTTTCAATTTTCTATAGTTGTTTATCATTACTATTTCTTTGAACCTATGCAGGATTTAAAATTTACGAGCATAAGTATTGGATATATTAATAATTTAGTACTAAATTTTTTTTATGATTTTCAAAACATTTTACTAATTTATTTTTAATATTTTTTCTTTTAAAGTAAAATGTAAAATACTGCTTGTTATTCTAAAATGACATGTTTTTAACTACCATACAAAATTTGAAGACGATTGGTGCCATAATTTTTAAGAAAGTGTGCCAGTTAAACAACTGATTTTTAACACTATTAGCCATTTAATATACATTTTATGTCTTTTCTGTAATCTAAAATCTATGTATTTTAAATGAAAAAAAGAATCAAGTGTATAAGTTTATTTTGAAAAAAGTTATATCCTAATAACTTTCATCTCGAAATAGTTGCATTTTGCCAGTCGATATGTCACATGTCCCCTTACGTCGCATTCCAAAGAAACATTTTCGCGTCCAAACAACACATTCATCAAACTGGACGTATTACTGTATGTTAAATCAAAGTCTCAGAATTATTTCATGGTATCCAAACCAGAGCTCAGACCTTGCAGTTGGTACGATAGCGAAATTCTAATACTAGTAATAGGAAACTTTCTGAATTATTTACTGTAATTGAAACTCTTATTTATATACGATGAACTAAATAAGAAAAATTTTCAAGAGGCGTCACTTAATGTGAACGCGATTAATGTTATCATTTTCCTAGCGTATTGCTGAAATCCCTCCTATTTTAATATTCAATAACTGGAAATATATTGATCAACAATTTGGTTAATGTTATTAAAATATTAGCGGCCGTCCAACCGGGATAGAGGTTAGCGACGCTGACTGCCTTACCAAAAGGCAAGAGCTCGAATTCAGGGGAAGGCACAGATATTTGTAGATGTACAGTATTTGTGCGACATGGGGCACTCTAAATATGTGGTGAGCCGAAAATCCTGTCGAGAGGTTGGTGATAGGACAAGTGGCAAGTGACGGAGGACGTGGGCACTGTCCCTTTACCATAATGGTTAATCAGTACAGCACCACGTCCTCCATTGTCCAGAGCAGCCGATGGGGTTCGCTGCCATACAACTGCCCGTGCCCCAGTATTTATTGATTAAAAAAAAAGTATATGGCCATACAGAGGCGTTTGTAACATACTACTTTCACATTGAAATAATACTAAATTAATAATCAAAAATGCTGTTAACAATATATTACGATACTCAATTATACAATATATTACAATTCTAACTGTGCTGTGCAAACATTGTGCTACATTCCTCCATAATGCCCTTAGTACCCCTGACATTACGCACACAGTGCTACTCAGTACAATAAATTAATAATGTCTTACTAACATAATAATAATATCACCACCAGTAAAATCAGTAATAATGCTGAAATATATTACACATTATTATGCGCTCCTTTACAAGTGTTCTCTCAAATATGTGATTGATTACTAATTACTTGCACATGGTTAGTGTTACTAAGCTGCTTGGCAAAGATCGGTGTCCAACGCAGACAATTTGTCCATGATTTTTGTTACTTTTTCCATGAGATATTTTTGTTTAATTACAAATTTACAAAAGGCTTGTCTGTTAAGCTCTGGTAAGAGAATATGATGCTGCTCTGTGAGTGGGCAGTCTGTGAGATAATGACCCGAGCTGCCTATATTACCACAAACACAATTATCTGTTGGTGCAATCCTGAACCTTTCAAAGTATTGAGGAAATGGGCCACGCCCTGAAACAAATCGGACTAACAGTGAGTTTCCTATATTGCGTTCAAGATGTACCTTGGGAATAAAATAAGCTCTCCTTCGTCCTGTACTGCTGATATTCCATTCATTTTGCCATGTGTCAATAGCTTTCTGCCGGAGTGTTTTTTTGAAGTGTGACATTGGCCAGAGTATATGATACTGCATTATATTATGTTCTGTGGGATTTTCAGCCGCTTGCTTTGCTAAATTATCAGCAAATTCATTCCATACCTGATATATATTCCATACCTGATACATATCCAGACGAAAGTTATTTTGATATAATTTTTCAAATGCTTTTCCACAATAAGCCAGACTTAAATTGTCCTCACAAGTTCAGCATCAGGGGAGCCATTGATATTGAAGAGAAAAATAAATTTTATTCACTTATGTCTTTTTTTATAATAATAATTTTAATTATTATGCTTAAAGCGTATTATAATTATTTTCTCAATAGCATTTATCTTATTATTCACCAAGAAAGGCAGTTCTAAAATAAAAATACCACTGTTCCGGAACGTCTTAATATATACAGTTTGCTTGATTTTGACCTCAGCCCAAAAACTATTGCGATGCCTGGCCCAACTACGAATTACTGTCCTTAAAACATTTATAATGCTGACGAAACATGCCTGTACTATCGTGTATTGCCTCAACATGTATATTAGCTTCAAACTGACAATTCAAAAGGATGTGAAATATCAAAATATTGTCTGGCCGTTTTATGCTGCGTCAATATGCGTCGTAAAAAGAAAACTATTAATAATCGGAAAAAGAAAGAATCCACGCCGTTTTAAAGAAATGAAGAGTTTACCAGTGGACTATAGTTCAAGTCGGGGAATATATAATTTTTAATGAATGGCTTTTGAAATGACATAACAAATTGAAGAATAATATCCTTCTTTTCATTGACAACTGCGCACTTTATAACGTCAATGTCGCTGTTAATGTGATCAATGAATCATCACTGTGTGGTTAAAGAGTTATTAGAACGGTCAAAGAACATTATCACCGTAAAATGAGTGTTAGATTCCTTTATTGCTTAGATGATACGAATATAAGTGCAAGAAAATTAGCTATCTTGATGTTCTGCGTCTGCAAAACATGTTTTACAGAAAAAAGACAATAAAGAACTGTTTTAAGCATGCTAACCTTTTAATAAATTATGAAACAGAGGAAGGTGAAGAACTAAGAGCATCTCTATGAATTGCAAGGAATTTATTGCTTGAGTTTATATTGATGAGAAAACTCAAACGGTACATTAATGATAGAAGAACATACTTGCCAGTAACTCTTAGAAACAAGTCCCAAGCACATCGTGTGCTAAATTTTCTGAAGAAGAAGAAGAAGAAGCTGATGAAGTCAGTAAATTTCCTATAAACGCTGAAATGAAGGATCTTCTACGTGTATTAAGATTAGGGACAAAATGAGTCAATTGTTAGTTCTTTGTAAATTTTGCCTAGCCATTGGGGAGAAAAAAAAAAGGTCGAATGGTTAAATAACTTCGAGGAACATTATAAAAATTTCATAAATGAGCTTTTCAGTAACAGTTGCAGATAGTCAACTGTTAATGACTTATCCTAATTAAAATGCTCAAAAAGTTAATATATATGTTTCTAATTATATATTTCACTGACATTTTTAAGGATAATTTTCTCATCCTTAATGTTATCACTCGGTTAATATTATCAAAATGCTCATAGACAAACATGGTCACATTAAGAGTGTCTACTGTCTTCTTATTTAATACATTGTAACGTTTATAATGGAATGAATATCCCAATCAGTATGCTGATTAACAGTGATTAACAGAGTGATTAAAGAGTGTTGTTACCATGTCAATGACTCAAGTTTTTTATTACAGACGAAACATGGACGTTTGGGTTTACATGTTTCTGCAAAATGGAAACACTTGAAACTCTGAGATTCGAAAACAACTCTGACAAGTATATTTTAGCGAAAGAAGGATATGAGTCCATTGGATTGTCGTCCATGTTATGTTCTCTATCAAAATTAAGATACAGTTGGTCAAAATTTTATGTTGATTCTCTATGGCGAATAGCGGATGCCTTCTGTCAGCAAGCATGATTATTAACGTTTTAACCAAGATCCAGACGGCTATGAGAATAGCAACGGCAACGAGTTCTAAAATCTGAAGAAGATGTAGGCATAAACAATATATAACGTTATGTGTCTTTCATAGTTTACTTAAATTAAAAAAAAAATTTTTTTTCGGTATTCAAATGCATTTTGTTCCCTGGAGGAGAATTCAACTGGATACTAAGTTTCATAAAGATTATATGCTCTTTGGGTATAGTTGAAGGATCTTTGATTTTTTTTTTGTTATTTTTTAAAGAGAACGGCTATTGATGCTACATGTAGAATTGTAAGGTATCTTATATTAATTAACCAAATATTAAGATTAAAATCTTCACTATAACATCTTCTTTCCATAGATTTCAATAGGATACAAATTAGATGGAAGAGTATTTAAGTCGAGGATTTTAAATTCTTTAGATGTATAAAGATTTTGACATCGAAGCCTGCAGTTTACTTTCTATCGCCCACCTGTGTCCATTAAGATCCCGTTCTTAGCCATTTAATAGCGGACATCAAAGTTTAAGTTTCATTAAAGTTTTGAACCAGATTGGTAAACCAACTTTGGCAAGGCTCCGATTAAAGTACTTTTAAATTGAATTTCAACTATATTACTTTAAATACCCGCAAACACATAAGTTGTCCTATCTGTTCATTTCAAGATTTAAATAAAAAGTTTATTTAAAGCCTTCTTAACGCTTTGTTGTAATGTTTCAGACGGAGCGATAATTTGCTTGTCAGTTGGATAGGGTCTGAATGACGTTTTGGACTTGAATTTGAATTATGCATCTACTTAACAAGTTGCTTTAATTTCCCTCTCAACGACATGCATTAATTTGTTCAATAAACTGCGCCTAAACATTTAAAGCGAGCTGCTTTTCTAGAGTGAAATACTTTTCAGGAGAGCTCGTAAAGGTAGTAAGCTCCTGTTCATGTAACAGATTGCTATGAATGCAACTGTACATTAACGCAGTTATCCACATCATTAACTACTACCACGATCGTAATTATTATCCACAAACCAGCATTTACACATTTTATGAGAATACCACAAAAGCGTCCTGTAACTTCAGTGTTATTCAGGTTACTTTGTGATCCCAAGAAAATATACCGAAATTCGACTACATTAAGAACTCGACTACTGATAGGACAGTATAAATTAGAACTAGTAGCTCTGTATAGGGAAGCGTAGAAAATACTCCACGAAGGCATCCCTACCTTACGCAAGTAGGTCTCATGTGCATATTCAAAAAGATTAATCGCATACAAAGCATCTAAATTTCTTGTGAAATAGAATTCAAGATAAATTATATTAATTAGACGGCTTTTAACCCGTGGGGAATTTGTTGTGGGAACAGATGACACCTCACATGAACTGATTTATTACTGGTGTTTGCTCTCAAGCAGTCCTTGAAGAACCGTGAGTAGGATAATGGGTGCATTTTATCATGGGTCAGAGTGTGGTAATATGATATCTGCTCACTATCATTTCATATCATACAGGAAGAGATGTAGAAAATATGTACAGGGTCTCGTACTCTTCTTTTTTTTTTACAGTCATCCGCTTTATGAAATTTTCGTACGGTCTGATTTTACACTTCTTTACTTTGCGAACTGATCAGCGGCCGAATGATAAGAGCGCTGAATACTAGTAATTCGACCTAGGCTCTTATCCCGGCGAATAGGCTGGCTGCATCGAGGTTTCATGGTTTTTTCGATGTGTACCGTGGATAACGTGGCATTTCCTCTATGTCCTCTATATTTACCCGTTCCCTCAGGTAAATATATTTCGGGTGCTTTTCTAGTATAATTCAAATACTCCTAATCCTTTACTTTGTGTGAACATTCAATCCTTACGCGGGAGTTTCAGTACTACAATTTTCTCCACGAGACATCATATTAACTGGCCAACGAAAAATCTGTTTGAATTAAAAAGTATGGAGGAAAGAAAGCGGATAAAAGTATGCAGTATTTGCATTTTGAATGTAAAAAAAATCGAGTGCAAAATACTTCCTCGAAAATTTCGTAACCTTGAGATTATTTTAACATTTGCAATTTTATGAAACTCCAAATTATTGAAGAAAATGTTCACTATTTTTATAAATTATGTCTGAATTCAGTTTATTATGTAAAAAAGGAAACAGAAATTAATTATCTGCTTTGTTTTGTTTAATCTGAAAATAAACATATGCTATTAATTTTTTTTCTTTATTTGTTTAGAAGTGCAGGCATAGAACCTTCAAGGGCTTTGGCGGGCTTAAATAAGCAAGCAAAACAAACTTGAAAGGATTTTGTTTTAAGACATTAATGACAAATAAGTGACAGTTAAATTTAAGTTTTTTTTAAATATGTACTATTTCTTCTGCAAGGCTATTAAATGCATTTGATAGACTTATTTTTAGTTAAAAAAATCTAAAGAAGTTTCAGATTATTTCGAATGTGTAGGCTTTACGTACCGCATACGGCTGTTAAGTTTTTGATGCAGCTCCGTTTTCCTTAGAAATTTCAAGAATACATTTGCAAGATTTAAATACAAGAATACATTTGCAAGATTTAAAATCTGAAAACAGCTCACGCTATAACATTTCAATTGCAGAAACTGGAACACAGTATAATTATCAAAAATGAAATCTATTTTGTTTTCCTTAATATGATTTTTGAATGCATTATTACTTGAAAGAAACTCAAGAAGAAAAAAATCCATTAATCTAACTCTGAGAATTGCCAAATTTTTGTATGAATCAAAGGTATAAAAGTATTTTATGGATTTAACTTAAGAAACATTCTCAGAAATATATTTTTAAGGTACCATTTTTATTGCATACTTCAAAGATCTATTCATTTATTTGCTTTTTAATTCTAAAAACGTTAGAGAAAAACTATCACTTTAAATACAAAATCTTCATGCAGCTTATTCTTAGCCCAGCCCAAAAAGGGTTCATGCAGTGGCTTTATTAATTACATTAAAATTAAAGAAAATATCAGTTGTTTCTGATGAAATATTGGAGTAGGTTGTACGAATTCGAAATTCGTTTGGCGTCAGATTTGAATCGATGTTGTGATTCGTCGCCAAATTTTACGGAGTAGTAAGAAATTGTGCCAAAGGAAAGAGCAACTAATTCTGTTGCGAAACAATTTAAGGTATTCATTTCTAGAACAAGGACGCTTCGCTGCGTTAATTTAGTCAATAAGGGTTGGAATTCAAAACTTAAATTTTATTTTAAATATGAATTACAAATTCGGAAGTGGCGAGTAAGTTCTAAATTTTTCTTTTTGGAAAATTGTGTTAATAGTTTTCACTAGATTATTCAAGAGATTTTTAATTATTTATGTTATTATTAAATTAGTAATATCCGTGTGTTGATTTGAGGTATGTGTTATTATATTATTACTATCTCTTTGCTTTGATTTTAAAGCTATTATGAATAGGTTAGGATAACTGTTTTAAACAAAAAATAACTTTTCCTTTTGGAAGATTCTTAATCGTTTATTTTTAAGTTAATTTTAAATCATTGATTTCAATTTTTTCGCTATTGACTGCAATGTTTTCTTTCAGTATTTGCAAATAAACTTCGAGTCATTGCATTTTTAATTTTCTTATTCTTTCAAAATTATTAGTTTATATGCTGATCTTTTATTAAAATAAGAGTTCTCCAAAGTAAATAAAAAATAAAATAATAATTAAAATAATAATTAAAAAAAGAATGAGAAATTTGCTTAAGCGTATAAATGTTACGGATTTTGGACTTTGTGTTACTACTGACCCTCTCTAAACAGGATTATGAAAATCTTGTGTGGTTTTTTTTTATTAATCAAAAATGATTTTACTATCTTGACTCTTATTGAGTTTAAGTGCTCAGTGGATAGTCAAAGTGGATCTTCCTCCTCAGAAACAAAATTGACCTTAAATACCTTTTCAAGTAAGATAATAGGTTTATTTTTATTAAGTATAAATTAACCAGTTAATATTTCAAAATTGAGGTATTACGTAATTGTTTAAAAACCGCAAAATATTCATAAACTATGTAAAAGAAGAAAATAAATAAAAACCAGGCATTTTTTTAACATTTGCGCAGTTAATTATAAATAAATGACAATTTGTTTCTTAAAAGTGGAAATTCGCTTTACAGATATATATCCAGGTATCATTAAACGTCTTTGATGTCATCAATAGATGGTATTTAAAGAATATAATCTCTGTTTCGGAAAAACAAAAGGGAAAAAATTAGCTATGAATTTTACACTCCTTTGTAAGCTATAAAACATTTTAACTATTAATCTTACTCCACTTTCCGTCAATTGTGTTTCATTTCGCAAGTATTACTATGCATAATTTGAGACTTTTCTTGCATTTCTTCAAAAATTACTTATTTGCAGTTATTGTTCTTTAGGAACAGTGATAAGAAATTTGTTGGACTACCTTCAAACTGATCTATCAGACTGTAATTATAAATTATAACATCAAGTAATACATAAAAACAGTTATTTTATTCGTGAAAAAGTTTTCAGGCATTTGTTTTTAGGTTTATTAAAACTAAATTTATGTCCAAAACGTGCTAAGAGAGTTTAGTTTTCGTACCTTTTATTTTTTCTACTTCATTTTTTTAAGATAAAATGCACCTGCAGACTTTATAAAGAGATAAATCTTTTCCTTTTGAGTTTCACTGCTGTTATTAGGCATCGACGTGCCACATTGATTCGTGTCGTATAGTAAGCTCATTATACTCGAAGGGTAAATTGCATAAAGAACCCTCCTTTGACTTCATTTCCTACGACCTTGAGCAAGTTTGTCTATTCAGATTTCTTATTATTTTGCTGCTACAAACCAAAATCCTAAATAAAATAAAGAACATAGACTTACATAAATAATCATCAGTTTGTTAGTATGAAAAAAACCTGTCATTAGTTTTAGTACTTTAAAATGAAACAGTCTGGCTTAGAACGCAGGGACTGTAACCGAATCGGAAAAATAATAAATGAGAAATAAAGTTAAAAAAACACTGTTTATAAACATAATATAGACCAAAACATTGCTTTGTATACAGCTGTATATAATCTCTACATATAATAAAACAAAGAGTCTGTGTGTGTGTGTCTTTCGTTCGTGTTGCGAGTAAACTAATAGACCCAGGGCCACGAAATTTGGTACATAGGTGTATCTACACAAGAGCCAGTGCACCTCGAAGCGATTTTTTCGAAATTCGAATTAGAATATTTTTCTTTTTTATGTTTTGTGACCAAATCGCGTCATTTTGAGACATGATGGGCTACACGAAAGCGAGATTTCACTCTATACATTTCATTTTTACATCGTCGTGAAGCGTAGGCACTTAGCTATTTTACGAACTTAAAATAAACTTCGTATTTCAATAAATCGATTAAATACAAATTTATTTAGGAAGGCGAGCTGAACACCTTTTCAGCGGAATTTTTTTTAAAAAACTTATTTTAAAAAATGTGCTGTTTATTTTCCTTTGATTTTTGGGCACGTTGAACTTTAAACCTTTCGACTCCTTTTAAAAAAGGAATTTTGGAAAAATAATAATATTTTGTATTTTTTTTAAATTTTTTAAATGAAGCTTCCGAATACACTTCTCACATCTCAGATATTTTAAAATGTAGTTTTGGCAACAATTTTCCTTTCTTATTGTTGTTGATAGATTTTTGATGAAATTGCATCATTTTGAATAGTTTCATTCTTTTAAAAATTTCGGTTTGGCAACAATTTTTCATCGTATTTCTTATGTTACTGTTTTTAAGAGACTGAAAAGTTTAAGAAATTAAAAAGTTGTTTCTTTTTGCAACGGTAAATTGTTTAATTACTTTATTAGGATAATTAACATTTGTATCAAGGGATATTGCTTATTTCATTGTAATATTATGTTTTAATTATATATAATTTTAATTATAAAAAAGTTTTGCATGATATTTTTTAATCTATTTAAGTTCTTAATCTGTTTATACCATTTGAGTTCTTAAGATTTTGCAAAGGGAAATTGGTTAATTTAATTATTAGGATAATTAATATTTGTATTAAGGGATATTGCTTATTTCGTTGTATGCTTTTTATATGTAATACATTTTTAACTTAATTTTTTTTCCGTTGTTGTTTGTTTCTTTTTCGATAAAATTGTTCTGCAGAGTAAAATTCTGTGCAGTTTTCAAATTTAATATTTGGTGTTCTCTTTAGACATTTTTCTGGTACACTTAAAAGCCAAACGAAGGCTGGCCGCGCAGCGGCTAGTATGCTAATAAATATCTGAGTATCGTATTTCCTATAAAGCAGTGATGAATGGGGTCTTAAAATAAATTTTAAAAGATCATTATTGATTTTATCTATTGTGAAGAGATACCTGCATATATACATATATATAAACAGCGTACGTATGAAAGCTGGCGGTGTTGAACTTTTTGCTCTCGCATGAATGCCCCCAGCTTTTTCATAAGCAAATATAGACATAAAGCCTTAAAAATTAAGAACATAAATAATTTGAAAAATACATTTGCAATGGATTTTTAATTTACCATGCATGTAAGCTTGTATTAAATTTCTGTTTTTATTCTATCTGCGAAACTCTTTATTTGAAAAAATATAACTAAGATCTTGAAATAAACCTGCTTACTATTCTAGGGGTTTAATAAATGGCTTCTTCGATTTGCTGTAATTAAGATCTTAAAGTAACTAGTTCCGATTATTCTAAGGCTTTCTAAGTATTATATCGTACAGCCCATAACCCCAAAGCATTCCTTAAAATCGATCTTCATATGTACAGAAGTTCGCAATCTGAGCTATACAGCATTAAACCCTTTTGATGAATGACTGATAAATCAAGAAAGAGTTAGAAATAAATTACTCAGTCTGAATCTGAAAGGTATATCTTAAAGGAATAATCTGCAAGGTTTCAGATTTTAAAACAGTCGCTTAAAGTGTTTGTTAAGGTTTTTTACGCTTTCACTGAGCTCGGCTTGCCATCTATCAGTCTGCTGTTAACACTCATTCCTACTAAACTTTTTTTTTGTCTTTTTAGTTTTATTATTAAGCATAATTTTCCTTACACCGTAAAAATTCAAGAGCTAAATTGCAAAAAATTTAAAAGGAGAATAAAAGTATACGTTTAGAATTCCCAACGCAGCGTTCAGTGTTGGCAAATATTTTTCTGCATTTTTTCCCAGTCTTTTCTGTTTATCATATCAATGTTCCATTTTCTTACTAAGATGGCTTTACAAAACCTTTTTTCGTCTTTTTATTATTAACGTTTTGTGTGTTTACTTTATTTATTAAATATAACTTTCTTGGCGTTTACATAAATTTCGATTCAGCAACAAAATCACAAAATGTTTAAAAAAAGCATATCCTTAGAATTTTCTATAAACCAGGATTTTTTAAACTTTTTTTAGGCGCGACCTCTTTTTATCCCTGCGATTTTTTTCGTAACCCCAGGACCCCATAATATTTACGAAAATTTTGTGGGAACCCCATAAGCATTCCGTAAATCCGACACACACGTGAGTGAAACTCTTAATTTTTTCCCTTTTACTGTAATATTCTATTGCAGTTTTAGGTCATTAATTTCTAATTTTAAGACATAGAACAATGTGAAAATTTTAAATCATTTCAAGACGAAATGACAGCGTCACTTGCAAAGCAAGTATAATTAACGTGTATATTATAAAAAGAATGCGTCAAAACGTTTTCATTTTTTCTTTGTCTGTATTGCCTTACCATTATCTATTTTCAGATACATTGTGTAAAAATATTTGGTAATTGTAAAGTTATTATGATAAGTTAAAAAAATTTCAAAACTGCTAAAATTTTTCGTGACTCCCTGCTGCAGGTCCTGCGACCCCACGGTGATCGCGACTCACAGAGACAGTCTGGCGCGCTAGGGATAAATTTTTTTAACCGTATAGTGTTGCTACTGGTCGTTTTGAAATCGTTGAGTTTGTTAATAAAAAATTGTTAAAATTTCACAAAATATGAAATAGATAATAAAACAAATTCAAAATTAAAACTCGGGCTCTTAGGTGCCCAAGTTCGTGTGGAAAATTACGTTAATCAAAATTGGATGGCTCCGTTGTGTTTTCACAATGCGAGAAACATGCATACATTCATGCAGATTCTTCCTTATTTAATTTCTTTGGTAAAAATATATTTTAGGGTACCCCTTGGCGAAACTTGGCGATTTTTGGCGGTACATGGATACCGAGTTTATGCAATTCTTTGTCGTCTTATTTTGGCTTGCGTAGCGGCAATCTTCGCGCCAAAAATCGCCGCTACGCAAAGCCAAAATAACAAGAGAAAGAATTGCACAAACTGTGTATCCATGTACACATCGACCTATTTTCCCTTCAAAAAACATCAGATAATTGCACAAAAATGGCATTACGCAATCTCTTGACTTTATCTATGTACACATCGACCTATTTTCACTTAAAAAAACATCAGAGAATTGCACAAAAAGGGCATTGTCCACTCCCTTGAGTTTGTCTATGTACACATCGATATATTTTCACTTAAAAAGTGAAAGGACCACACAATTCTACAGTACAGGGAAACAAAAAATACGTAATCTCAATAAACTACATTTTAAACCAAACAATAAAATAACATAAAAAGGGAAAAACATGTTATATATTTAAGCACTACAAAAAGCAAATATGCACTTACCCTATTTAGAATTACTTCGTCTTCAGTCTGTGGCACACAAAATTCCTTAACAGCATCTCAAAACTTCCTAAAATTATCTGAACTCGAATCCGTATATCGGCGTCGCCACATAAATTCACAAAAACAAGAGTCAAAAATAGCCTGCGTGGTTCCCAACTGTCGATGACATTATTTTTTCCGGAAATCTCTTTTCACAACACTCCACATGCCTTCAATATCTTTATTTATATGAACTCCTGTTTTTGGATCTTTAAACATCAATGCATGATTCACGGAAAGGTGAACAAACCCGTTATCAGAAGACAATTGTAGGACTTCCAACAGTTAGATATAATAATTGTACTTGGTAAAATATTTCGTTCAATTACATCCAATAAAGTTTCTTTCCGTCTATCGTCAACCACTTCGAAAAATCACCTTCCCGTCCCTCGTTCTATTCCACCAAGCACCCACTTTCCCACCACTCGTTTACCTCTATTATACTTCCATTTCTCAAATTTGCTTTCATCAATTTCAACAACAATTCCCGCACCGCCAATCTTTTCACCTTTCCGAAGACAAATATCCACGCACACATTCCTACAAAAATTTTTCCAATCCGTTACCGTCTTATCATTATTAATATTCAATTCCGTCTTGATAATTTTCGAATTCGTTTCGTATACCCAAAGCCATGTAAAAATCAAAATATCAGTCATACTCAAATGACTTTTTTCAAACCAGGTACCCTTTCTGATCGAACGCTTCACATAGGGACCATCCGCCCCTTTCTTCATACAAACCCATTCAAATCCATCTAAACGATTTTTAAGTTCACCTAAACGCATATCTTTCCTACATACAGGACACTTATAATGGTTACTAAGTAAACCTTCATTTACACACCAATCAATTAACGCTCTTTTCCCTTTTCTTTCCAAATCGTACAGAAACTTGAAATTAATCTTGCTACATTCAGCAATTCTACCGTCTAAACAATGAAACAAACAATATACTTCCCAACCAATACACACCACAAAACGATTACGTCATAGTAGGGTTTCCATAACATTCAACTAGTCCGGTTACCATAAATCAAACAACACTTTGGCGATAAACGAAACAACAACTTGGCAATAAATGAAACAAACAACTACGCCATAATACAAGGGGTACCTTAAAATCTATTCTAACCATTTCTTTAAATACACTGGTGTGCAAAACTTAAGCAACAATGTAAACATTTAGCAGATATCCATGAAATTGCAGAAAAGGAGACTTGGATATCAGTACAATGAACACGTAAGTCAGTAGAAACGTCATGCGTATGCAAATATCAAGAACGAAACGTCAGAGGCGACGTGAGCGTACACAAAACGCGTGATGTCGGCGCGCGCAGCTCAACAGTAGAATAAAAGGAAGGACGGAGACGCAATTCAACATATTCGCTGTAAGTGCCAGTGAGTCAGTTCGTGAAATATGGCTAAAAGAAATCACATGGACGACTTCACACGTGGAAGAATGATCGGAAAACTGGAGGAGGGGCGTACTGTCACCAGTATAGCTGCAGAGTTCGGAATCAACAAAAGTGTCGTTTCGCGCGCTTGGAAAGCGTTCCAAACCACAGGTACAGCTGTTAGAAAGGTTAGTGGTGGCCGCTCGAGGACGACATCTGCAGCGGATGACCGATATATCGTCCTGCAGGCGGAAAGAGGCCGACAGTAGTCAGCAAGCGCCATTGCTCAGCAACGGGGCGACAAGTTTCGCGCTTTACTGTGGCCAGACGCCTTCACAAAGGGGGCCTATTCGCCCACCGTCCTGAACGCTGCCTCCCGTTGAAAGTTGGACACCGACGCCACCATTTACAGTGGTGCAGAGAGCACAAAAATTGGACAACTGATCAATGGAGTCGTGTCCTCTTTACGGATGAGAGTCGGTTCAATACCAGAAGCGATTCTCAACGTGTTTTGATTTGGAGAGAGGTTTTGACCCGGTTTTATCCCAGTAACATCAAGGAAAGACACCTTAACGGAGGTCCTGGAGTTCTTGTTTGGGGAGGCATTATGCTGAACGGGCGAACTGAGCTCCACGTTTTCGACAGAGGGTCTGTAACCGGGGATCGCTATTGCAAGGAGGTACTCCTTCCCCATGTGCGTCTGTTCCGAGGTGCCATTGGCCCAGACTTAATTTTTATGGATGACAATGCACGGCCACATCGGACTCTTGCTGTTGGGGAGCTACTGGAAAGTGAAGATATCACTCGAATGGATTGGCCAGCGTACTCTCCAGATTTAAATCCCATTGAACATGTGTGGGATGCTTTGGGGAGACGCATTGCAGCACACCTACATCCTCCGGAGAACATTCAACAACTCAAAGAGATGCTGATTGAGGAATGGGCTCTCCTACCGCAAGAAATGTTGCACCAGCTGGTTCTGAGTATGCGGAGACGGTGCGAAGCAACCATTGCAGTGAGGGGTGGGCATATCCCATATTAAGGAACAGCTGCTTGTTGTTCTTCCTCTTGGATGGACAATCATGAGTCACGATACTATGCGTTCAATAAAACTTGTATTTGTTTGATTCCATACCGTATGCATTGTATTCCTTTTTCAGCTCCGATGCTTTCGTCATCCTTTACGTACATAATACTCTCCTTTATTTCTGTATTTCATGTCTCTCAGTTGATTTGTCGTAGAGTTATGGTTTTTTGAAAAAAAAAAAAAAAAAAAAACCTGCTGTTGCTTGAGTTTTGCACCCAGTGTATAATACAGGGCGATAATGTTTGATAACAACAATTTGAAAAGTGATACGTAGTTTATTGTGATTCAACGCAAAATGCCGTTTCGAGTCTAAAAATAAATTAATAAGTATATGAAATAAATAGATGAACTTTCATTCAAAATTTAAACAAAATCTCGGTATGCGCACAATTGAAAGAAATGAAGGATCTTCTTTTACCTCTAAAACCCATAATATTTTACTTATAATATTATATTATTTTAAATTGATAATGTTCGTTAATATATAATAATGTACGTTGATTTAATTTCCATGCTTCTTTTCCTGGAAATCAATTAGCGAACGCATCAGTTGTGATTTTTGCACATAGTGATGATACGATCTCATTGAAATTTTTGAGATATACTCGTAGGTAAATGGTACAAGTTAAGTGAATCAAATCTTATGGGTATTCAAAGTAGTCTACTCCAAAATCATGCATTTTTGCAAGCGAAAAAAAATTCAACGCTTCAAACCATCTCTTTCTTGGAATCGATGAAGATTGTGTTCTTATAGCCTCATGAATATCATTTTTGGAAAGAAAACCTCGGCCAAATAAACTTTCTGTTGTATTAAAAAATAACCAATGTTACAGATACTAAGATCAGAACAGAGTGGATGCTCTATCATTTTAATGTGTTTTTAAATTTAATGTGTTTTTTATCACTTTAATGTGTCTACAAGAAATTTAATCACCAGGCTTGCTGAATGCGAAAATGCATTATCATGATAACACATGAGTTCCCTCATTTTCAAACAGAAGTATGAGTCCCCTAGAAGACAGCTGGTAATATCTTCTATCGCTGTACTTTGATGATCCAATTTACTTCTGTAGCTGTAACTTGATAACTTTGACGGTCCTGAAAGGAAAATTATTAAGCCACGTTAGGTTATTTCATTCAGGCAAAGGAACTCAAGGGCTATCTGCCTATAGGAAGAGATGATATCGTGGAGAATTTTTAAGGAAACTGGCTCATATCTACATTACACATGGGAAAAACCACAAAAACCAATCACGCAGCCAGCCAGTTCACCAGGATTTCGATCCTAGGTCGGTCTACTACAGTTCAGGGACTTTACTGCTCGACTGCTTGTGGGTCCTTGAAAGAAAGATTTTTGAAAAAAATATCATATATTGCTATTTTCATTGCTCGTTCTCTTACATGATTTGGGGTTATCTTTAAAGACCCATACTTTACTTCCTTAAGGTATAGGAACGTTAAAGCCAGTATGTACGTTTCCATCACTAGGAAAGATTTTAGAGATAATGCTGTGTCCACCATTAGGTAAATTTAAGGTTTCTTTCCTGATTCTGACACGCTACCCATTTTGATGATCCCTTAATTTAAAGCGGACTCAACGGCAAACTAATTTGTTCATATGGAGTTCTGAATAAATAATTTTTGTACAGCTGCAGATAAAATGTTAAATTACTTCTATTAAATTTGATAAGTAGAGCAGTTATCATTGATTAACATTTTTCATATGGACAACACAATTTTGGGATTACAACTGATTAAAGGCCTTCGTGTGTGTGTTCTTCATCCAGAAAAAAATTTCGACTTCTACGAATTCTCTAAACTACCTGAATACCTTGGGATCAGATAAAGTTTTATTTTCGCATGTGTAACTGTAGATGCTTATAGCATCCTTCTTCATCTAGCCTAACTTTAAAATAATAGAAAATCATATCGCGATAATTCTCTCACGTGAGCTTTCGAAATTTATTCTATGATAGATAAATTGCGGTTATTGCTACGAATTATAGTCTGCGAATTAAAAGAATTAACATTTACACGTCTAACAAATAATTTTCTTTTAGCACATATTGTCTGCCCTTGTCTCAAAAGTTTCAGACTTATATACATATTAATGTGCCTGTACTCAGTAAATTATTTTCAAGTCATGTTATGTTCTCCTAAAATTCAACTAATGTC
Source organism: Stegodyphus mimosarum (assembly GCA_000611955.2). Lineage (NCBI taxonomy): Eukaryota > Metazoa > Arthropoda > Arachnida > Araneae > Eresidae > Stegodyphus > Stegodyphus mimosarum. The sequence continues at coordinate 12,774 of KK117289.1, read as the reverse complement.
ATAAGAGTTTAAGAAGATAAAATCAGAAATTGGTAATCAACAAAAAATTCAAATATAATATTAATTATCTTGGAACATTTAAAAAATATGTTTGTGTTATATCTTTTATAATAGCTGACTGCAGCTCGCGTTGAACTGAGTATTTTCTCTACATCGTCGGTACAGGTCGTTGCTGACGAAATTCATTCGTTACATGTTTTATTTGCTGTATTTCCTGTTTTTTTTAATCATTAGATGAAATACATAAAGGGTTAAAATTTACTGTACGGTACCCTATTTCAGGCAGCGGGCTTGCAGATTTCACGAACAACCAATACCACTTTTCGATTTTTTCAGACAGAAACCAAGGGGTACCGTACAGTAAATTTCAACCTATATAAAGTAAGTATAAGATTAAAAACTGAGACTAGGGCAGGTAGTTTTCCATTGCACGATGTTACCTTTGCAGTTCCTAAATTATACCACTCGATGTTTCCCTAAATTATAAAAATTTTGTCGCCTCGTGCACCAATTGCACCTGCTCGAGTGCTGGCCCTGAAAAATGAGGCTGCTATATCATTTATGAATAGCAGTATTATTTGTTATTTTTCCTGTTTCAGGGATACAGAAGTAGAGGATGAGGTAGCAAAGAAATCAGAAAAACAGAAAGCATCAGAAAGTGGTGGTAAAATTATTTGGAGAGGCGCGAACTCTATGATGACATTATTTTTCATAATGGCATCTGGAGTACAGGTAGGCTTTAAGAATTCTTTTATTTATTTAAAGACAGACAAATATTTCCGTGTTACACTTGTCATAAAAATAACAAATTTGTATTCTGCCTGTTAAATTTAATTACTACTGAGCCACAGAAAATACTGCGATAATCTTTTTTGTTACACAAACAAATAAACGAAGCTCAATAATTGTGGCATCCTCTTTTAAAAAGTTTTTTTATTAATCTCTTAATTATAAAATAACATAATATAGCTTTTTATGCTTAAAATACTTAAAACGAGAATAAATTTTTATCGCAAATTAGTTTACAATTATGTGCTGCATTTTTATCGTCAGATTTTAGTTCAGTTATAATATGTAATTTAGAAATACCATGCTATATTTTAAAATTACTAAATCATACACATAAAAACAGCTGTCAACTGTCTTACAATAAATATGAAATCGTTCAGCTTTATTCATTTAGCGTAGATCCTCTTACAGGCTTACTATTCAGCTCTGAACCATTTGTATAGCACACAATCTAAGCTCGAGTTCTATTTTGTTTCTTTTTATTTCTTTTTTTATTTATTTTGTAGCAGTTCAAAAGAGCAATTAGTCTCGAAACACGATTTTGCGTTAATTCACTTTAAATGACTGTCTTTCTAATTTAATTTGTCTATTATTGATACACAAATTAAGCTATTTAAAAGCAACAGATGCCGTTCTTGAGAATATTGTTATTTTGAGTTTATAATCTGATTGATTTAAATAAAAAGACATTTTGTTCGTGATATGCCTCCTGATTGAAGACATTAAATATTTTTACAGAATTACGTTACATATTTTTCCTCTTTTCAAATATACAGAAGACATATAACGTTCTACGTTAGTCTAAGTGTATATTCATCTAGTATCCTATAAATTCGCCATTCCACCTAGGCCAACTCTATTAATAATCTGTACTGATTAACCATATTAAACTTTAAAACACAGCCTTTTTAGGCGACCGTTTAAATCTGAACCTTGTCAGACTTTAAAAAAAAATATTTTCTCCTCCTAATTGTTACCGAGAATCAGCAATGCTTTTAGAAGTAAGAATTTCGAATTCGAAATTTTGTTATTTTCTACTTGCATTTTGTACTTTAAATAATAAAAGGTATAATATCGCATTCTTCCATTATAGTAATACTTTTTTTAGGCAAGGAATAATATCCAGCTTTTGTGAATTGTTAAAGTCAATGTTTCTATTTTATTAATCTAATCATTATTTTTATTAAATTTTGAAAGCAATTTTTAAGTAAATAAAGAAAGCAAAACGACGTATAAATAAATGCAAAGTTTTAAACAAAGGAACTATAATTGTTGGTGCACAGTTGGACGAACAAATTTGGTTAAATTTGATTAAATGCACTCTACTTAAATTAAAATTTTAAAATGTGCGGACTGAAATATTTTTCGAATTGCATCACTGTATATATTTATGTAGTAAATAATGTTGTAAACTTTTTTCTATCCTCAATTTTTATACTTAATAGTTTGCATTTATTTACAGGATTGCTTAGAATTAAAGCACATTACACAAACTAAAGCTTTTAATAACATTTAAGAATTTGCTGAAAACTTCGAATTCTTTTAATTGTCCTTAAATCTCTCTTTGTTTCTTTTTTCCCCTTTATTTTACTTTAATCTTTTCGGATCGTAAGTGTCTCTCCCGAACCTGAATCATTTATAACATTGTTACGGATTTTGTATTTAATTAGTTAATTTTAGTAGAATTCTAGTTAAAATTATTTTATTTTCCCGTGTAATGCAGCGCGTGACGAGTTTTAAGAGAAAGCTACTCCGAAAGCGTAAAAATACAGGAGCAGGCGCATTTAATAAATAGCTATCTCGTAATTAGCTGTAACCGTAATTCTACTCTTTTGTTTTTCAGAAACCTCGAGAAATTACGAGAAGCTTCTCGTGGCTGTTTAAAAAGCTTATAAAAGCAGCAGAAAAACATCTCAGTTCAGTTGTTTACTAAGTCATTTTTGTTTACTTAGCCGCTGTAATTTTGAGATCGGATAAGCTTTCTCTGCGCATTGAATTGTATTCTATTTAACATTTTAGTAGTTTAAAATGTAACTACTCTGTGATATTGCAATATTTTACGAATATCTGTGAGGAAACATTTCAGCATTTTGTTTTATTTTTTGTGATAAGAATAAATTTGTTTTACTTTTCATCAGATTTGTGCCTTCAATCTATTACGAACCCGTACGCACGCAAACACTTTGGTGTCAGAAGTGAGATTTGAAGGCCAATAACAAGAGCGATGGAAGAACAATTACGGCAGTTGACAGCAGCCTTTGCCGCGTTTAAAGAAGACATGAAACCGGGCCAAGAATCCGTTAAAGAGGAGATGAAACAAATCAAGAAAAGATGGAAGTATCCGTTACAGACGAGATGAAAGCCGTCCAAGAAAAGATGGAAGTATCTGCTAAAGATGAGATGAAGAATGTTCAAGAAAAGATTGAAGCAGGTCAAGAAGAATTGAAAAAGGAAATTACCTGCGTAATAGGAAACAAGTTCGTGGCTATGGAAGGAAGAATAGACTCGGTCGAAAATAGAGTTGGAGAAATTGAAGAAAACTTTTCTTCTGCCAATGTACAAATAGAAGATAGAGTTTCTGTTGTGGAACAACGACTCGAAGGAAGAGTTTTTTCCAGTCCAATACCAAATCGAACTACAACTTGATGACAAGGTTTCTGCGGTTGCCAAAGAAATTGACACTTTAAAGAAATTCGCAACGACGGCAGGGAGCAATTCGGATGGTTTTAAATTTTTACCGATGCCTGCTCGTCCGTCTCTGAAACTATCCACGTATGATAAAAAGACCTCCTGGCAAGTATATAACACACAATTTTCTATAGTTTGAGAAGCGAATGGATGGGATTCCCAAGCTAAAGCCTGTCACTTCGCCGCTTCTCTGAGAGCTATGGATATTCTTCAAGCTCTTCCAGAAAACCAGAGACTAGACTCTAGACTTCAAAGCTGCGTTCCGGGACGTTGGAGCTGCGCTTTGGCGAAAAGTATCTGAAAGACTACAGTGGACCTTCAATTAAAATCCCGTCAACAGAAGACCACTGAAACACTCCAGGAGCTCGCCACTGATGTTGAAAGGCTGTCTCATCTGACCTTTTCGGAGTGATCGACAGAAACAAGGGAAATCCTGTCCCTGCAATATTTCATCGACGGTATCCGAGATCCTGAAATACACAAAGTTGTACGTATGGCGGATGTCAAGGACGTAAAAAGAGCTCTGTGTACGTTATGAAATTCGAGGCAGCCGAGCAAGCAATTCGTAGAGACTTGTCAACCAGTCAGAGCTGTGCAAGTCCACGAGCCAATAGATCAAGTGATAGCTCGTTTAGATAATTTAGCTACACAAGCCAATGCTTTGATATGGAGTAGGAGTGAGAACAAGCTGGATCTAAAGTGTTGGAAATGTGGCACTGCAGGGTACGACCAAATTGCAGAACAACCCAGGGCACGGAAAACAAAACAGACGATTTCAACAGGCAATTCAGTGTATTGATACGGAACAGGAGTGAAAAGAAACCAATCCTAAAGTTCTAGAACTGCGGTGCTGAAGGCCACACACGAAGAAACTGCAGAACACTCTAGAGCACGAAAAATAAGACATCCAATTAAATGCCATGAGACGGAAAAGGTGTGACAAGAAACCAAAGTGCTGAAACTGCGGAACTGCAGAACACCCCAGGACATGGAAAATAACATTATTTCTCAGCAAGACTCAGGAAACAAATTAATGACCATATCGCGGAGCACAATTTGAACGGTAGTAAAAAACCCGTTTTAAAGCGCTCAAGATTTCTGCAGTGAGCGGAAAAAGTAATGGACTATCTATCAATGGGCATATCGATGGAGTTCTTTGCAATATGATTATTGGCACAGGAGCTAATGTTATCATCATTCGGAAAGATTTAGCTCAGCAATTCAAAGATAAACTCATTTGGACGCCATCCTGCTTTACTCTCCAGACTGCGTCTGCTGATAAAATCGACATAGATGGGAAGCTAAACGTGAACATCACGCTTGGAAGTGCTGCCTACCATCACACGAAATGTGTGGTGGATATTACAGATCCTCATTATGGATTGGGCTTTTTAAGGAAACACAATGTTTCCTTGGACTTCTAAAACAATAAACTACATTCAGCATCTAAGAACATGAATATCCATCATCAAAAGGGATCCTCACCTGGAAATGCCGACGCCTCGTCTGAAAGCTGCCGAAATCATCCTAGGGTTGAAGAGAAACACAAGACTACCGGCTATTCTCCATCCCGGATGCTCATCGGTCGCGATCTTCGTCTGCCTTGTGATCTCTCGTTTGGTCGCCCTGCGGATGCGCCTTCATCGCTGAGGAACACATCCAAGATCTCCAGGCCCGATGCACAATTTTGCACGAGAGTGAGTCAACTTGGTGACAGAGAAGATGAAGACCCGATACGACACCAGAGCTACTGGATGTGATTCAACAAAGGAGACAAGGTGTGCTTGTGAAATCCGACTCAACGGAAAGGACCCTGTCCGAAACTACAGTCACCTTGGAATGGTCTATACACAGTCCTAAACAGGCTGAACGAAGCCGTGGTTCAGATCCGCAAGTCATCGAACTCTAAGCCTAAAGTCGTTCATTGCGACAGTTTAGCTCCTCACTATGGCTGTAGTACGTAGTGGATATAATTGTAAATAGTAACAGACCATGGTCCTTTTTGTTTCTAAATTTGTATTTGATTTGATTTGTTTTTAGCATTTGATAGTATTTGATTTGTTTTTAGCATTTGATAGTATTTGATTTGTTTTAAGTTACATACTGCAATTATTGTTTATGATGTTTGTTACTGTAATGTAATGTTTATTATTACTTTGATACCTTAGTTGTAAGTTTGGCTTCTTGTCCTGGGACTGTACTGCCCGGGACGTGCAGTCCTTGGGAAGGGACACTGTTACGGATTTTGTATTTAGTTCGCTATTTTTAATAGAATTGTAATTAAAATTGTTTTATTTTCCCGTGTAATGCAGCGCGTGGCGAGTTTTAAGAGAAAGCTACGCCGAAAACGTAAAAATACAGGCGCACGTGGACTTAATAAATAGATATCTCGTAATTTATATTTAAATTGAAATAATGCAATTGTGAGTTAGCTGAAACCTTAATTCTACTCTTTTGTTTTTCAGAAACCTCGAGAAATTACGAGAAGCTTCTCGTGGCTGATTAAAGAGCTTATAAAAGCCGGAGAAAAACATCTCAGTTCAGTTGTTTTCTAAGCTATTGTTGTTTACTTAACTGTTGTAATTTTGAGACCGAATAAGCTTTCTCTGAGCATTGAATTCTGTTCTATTTAACGTTTTAGTAGTTTAAATATAACTACTGTGTGATATTGCGGTATTGTACGAATATCTTATGAGGAAAAATTTCAGCATTTTATTTTATTTCTTGTGATAAGAATAAATTTTATTAACTTTTCATCAGACCTTGTGCATTCAATCTAGTACGAACCCGTACGCACGCAACAATATGAATTTATTTATTGAAGTTTTCCACCTCCAGTTCTAAAATTTCGTAAAATCTCATAAGGAATTTATTTAAAAAATTGAGTTTTCTCCTTTCTAGAGAACAGGTTTTCAATATTTTGTCTAATTTTATTGACTTTTTTCGTACTGTATCTGAGAGCATATATTATTTTTTTTTCAGTTCAATGATCCAGATCCATTTTTGTGGGTGGTAAGTGAAATTATTTCCAAAACTTCATGAAAATTATAAGAGAAAAATTTTTGAAAATTAATCTTTATGGTCTGAAAGAATACTTATCATTATAAGTGATAAATAATTCCTTTGATACAATTAATTTCTAACATGAATTTAATTTCTCGTATTTAAAAGCTCCACTAGGGTAAACTATAAACTAAAATATTTGCTTGATTTTTAAGTATTTATTAATGATTTTCAAACAATTTTGTACTTAACAGCCTCTATATGGAACGGCAGCTATTTTGACGGCTTGTGTAGCTATCAGACCTAATCTTAGTGGTAAGATGATCTATTTATATCTTATTAATTATGTACCTTTTTTAGGAGGGAAAATGTATTTACTAGAATCAGGTCTATATTTGAATTAGATAGTATATGCCGAAGGAAAGTAGTTGTACGTGTTATTTTACTTAGGAGCTGCATATCATAGCTTGGCGCTGTGCTAACATTAAAAATTTTTTGCTTTTTCAGGAGCCGTTAAAGATTACAAGTATTATTGTACGAACTCAATTACCTCATTATATAAGGTATTTCTCCCTCTTTCTTAGCATGCCTTCGTGGTGTAATGGTTAAGCACACTCGGCGCGTACTCGAGAGGTCCGTGATTCAAGTCCCTGCGAGGGCATTGTTCATTTTTCATCTCCCCTGCTTTTAAAAAAAAAATCTAATGTCTCTAAAGTGGCGCCAAAACTAAAAAAGGTGGCGGATGATGATTCTCCACCGCCAGGATTTGGCGATTGGGTTCCCTAATCCCCAGTCGCCCTTTAAAAAAGGGGAGTATGTAAGGTATTTCTCCCGCCTTCTTTGCATACGTTCGTGGTGTAGCGTTCAGCCCTCTCGGCATGTATTCTAGGGGTCCGTGGTTCGAGTCCCGGCCAGGGAATTGGTCATTTTTCAGGTCTCCTGCTTTAAAAAAATACCTAATGTTTCTGCAATTATTCGTCAGCTTAGTTGCATAACATCCAGTTTCATTCACCGAATTTCCTGAAAAATAAGACTTTTCTTGCATTTTAGGATAAATTTTAAGAAATAAAATGTAGGTGAATAATTGATTAGCTCATAGTAACATTTAGAATTCATTTGTTTCTGATTAGAGTAAAAGATAAGATACATAGTTAAATTCAATATTTTACTATGATACGGAAAACAAATCAGGGAAAATTTGTAATGCTCTTGTTATCCATTTGTTTTCAAGCATACCAACAACTATAGTGGACTCAGGTCTAAAATGAAATCTCCTAACTGGACATGGTTACTGTATTAGCAATAGTTATGCTGTTTTAGATACACTAATTAACCTGTGTGATTTATTTATTGTTTAAAAAGTGTAATTATTCTATATAGTATGATAACTGAATTCTATTCTCTTATTCTGCAATTTCATTGTCAAAATATCCGATAATCAAACATTACCAACTGTGGAACAAAAATATAGCAAATAAAGGTGTCTTATTTTGCAGTAAATAAGTTATTTAAATAATTATTTACCTCTTATATGCTTAGTATATACTGATTGCTTATATTATTTTTTATTTAGATTAACACATTTCCTGTGTTTTGAACATTTAAGCGTAATTTTTTTGTAATTATTTAATTTACAGAGTGTAATTTACGAAAATTGTTATTTTGATTGTGCGTAAAACTAGGTCATAAACGATGGCGTCTTCTGTACTGGTTGCATGCCGTGTTTTGCTTAGGCATGTTCTCCTATGCTTTTGTGGAGCTGGTTATAGCTGCAGTAAACCCGGAATCAGATGGTTCACTGAACCCTCTCACTTATGAGGAAGGAAGGTCAGTTAAAGCAGCTTTCATACTATATCGTGTTCACTTTTATAATAAAAAAAAATTTGTATTATGAAAAATTAAGAATAATTTTTATTTTTCTGAAATCTATCAACATACAAATTGATAATTTTCTATTCTTGATTAATCACGTTCTTTTCCTTTGTCATTTTTAATGCTTATAAAATAGTTAGACTTCAAATACACAAAATTATTTGAACAATTACTTTTACTGATTAGATCGTACTAATAATTACTGCCTAGAATTCTTCCCTCTTATACCTTCACTTTAGTAGTGGTTTGTGGTGTACAAAATTATCGAAAAATATGCGTACCTCGGTTTTAAATCTCTATACTGGGTTTTATAGTAAATCAGTCTTTCAAGTTTTTACCCTAAAATAATTAGAAAATATGTATGAAACAGGTGAAGTGAAACTGATATGACCAGAAATTTTGGTCTGTAATAATGACGTCCCTGGTCTTAAACCACATGAAGAAAGTGTATTACATGTAGTGGTTATTGTTAGTCATTCTCTAATTTGACTGTAACGTTTCTTTATATTCAAGACATTGTTTATTTCTTTTATTTTCATTTAAAAATAGAATATAATGCTTACATATATATGTTGCCAGCAATGTATGAAATGCCAGCCTTCTATAGAATACATAGATATTTGATAGAATGCCTGGTGATTTTAGGAAAGTATGAAATATGAGAATTACTATGCAGGGTGTATCAGCACAGCGGTGGCAAACTTTCAGGAGAGACTGGGTACACCTAGACGATGATAAATCACATAGCAATGCATAGTCGGAAACGCTTTCCTGGTGCAGTAGTGACGACACCAAGCGCAAAAAAAGTAAAAACACAAACAGTGAGACAAAATGTGTTTTATTGTGTTTAGTACAACAGAAACAAATAAATAAAAAAAAAAAAAAAAAAAAAAAAAAAAAAAAAAAAAACAACGATCATCATTAAGGAAGGTGTTGGAAATTACGCCCCCAGACCGTGATGCAAGCGTCACTTCTCCGGCGCATAGAAGATGCATGACGCATGCGTCATGCATCACGGTGCGGGTCGTAATTTCGAACACTTTCTTTGATGACGATCGTTGTTTCTTTATGTTGTTTTTTCTTTGCTTTTGTTGAGCTCCGAATAATAAACAAGTTTTCTCACCCCATTCTCGTCCTTTCTTTCTCGATTTTTGTGTCGTTACTAACGCGACAGGAAAGCGTTTCCGACTATGCATCGCTATGTGATTTATCATCGTCTAGGTGTACCCTGTCTCTCCTGAAAGTTTGCCACCGCTGTGCTATACTTGTGTACTTCTCCTAGGCACTGTACATAAAACACTTAGCCATTCTGCAGAAAAGCAAATGCTATTTAGGCAAAACATGAAAAAAAGGTCATGATAAGGTATTATTTAAAAGACGTGCATTCACCAAAACTGACTGAAAAAAAAAATAAGACAAAATCTTTTATTCAAAATACGTAAAGAAAAATAAAAGTTGTACAAAACAAAAATTTATGCCTTTCATATTAAAGAAAGCAATGCATGAAATGTATGGAATTATGGAATAAATGTATTAAATTTATGGATTATGTACGGATGCATTAAATGTATGGATATTCGAAACGAATCAAAGATGTATTTCATACGTTGACTGTTAGTCATTCAGAATTTTATAGAATGCCTGCAAAATGTATGAAATGTTAATCGTTTCATACATTGCAGCAAATATTTGGCATTCTATAAAATGCTCAAATATTCTGTAGAATACCAGCTTTCATGCATACATTGCCAGCAACATATACATCCAGCCGCGTACTGGGGGAAATAGAAAATATATTATCATTACCCGCTGCTGCATTCTCTCTCTCTCACGCATTGACTCACCAGCGGCCGAGAGATAAAATTGCTAAACTCTGGTAATTCTAACCTAGATTCCATTCCAGACGAACGGACTGGCTGCACGAGCGTTTTCGTGGTTTTCCCCATGTGTAACATGCATACCAGCCAGTTACCCTTAGAAAGTCCTCCACAAAGGCATGCCTTCCCTTAGGGAGATAGCCCTAGTGTGCTATGCCATAATCATATAAACCAAATCAAACGTAACTTTTTCACGTACTAAACTCTACTCGCCTGTTGATGTTATTTTTAAATAGTGCCGGCTATTCGCAGGATACAAATACTTCTTTTGGTATTTTCAATATTTTCCCGTCATTATTTTCTTATGAGCTACGCCATTAAACATTACGCGGAAGGGGAGGGATGCCCCATGGAGCTCTTTTTAAGGGAAGCTGGCTCGAATCCACGGTACACATGGGGAAAACCACAAAAATGCCTACACAGCCAGCCCCGTTCGCCGGGACTGGAACCCTGGACCGAGATTCTAGTGTTCACGGGCTTTTACAACTCGGCCGCTAGTGGGAATATTATCCCTTTGATCGTGAATATTGCTTACCATTGAACTGTGAAAAATGGCTGTGATCCTGCCAAACTTGCACCAGTCGTTCCTGTTGAATTCAGAACGAACTCGACGCTTCTTTGTTTAATAAAAACAAGTATTCGTCATGCTTCGTTTTTGTTCTTTGCAAAAAGGCTTTTTTCGGTTTCTACTATTTTGTTAGGCCCTCCGATTTTACCAGAAGCTCTGTTTAAAGGTTATAAATACAAACTTTCCGCAAATGATTGTTTCAATTTATTATTGTTGTTGTCGGCCGTATTCAGCTTATTACATGGTGTCCATTTCTGCGAACTTTTTTTTTTTTTCAAGTAGGGGGTCCACAACTTTGAAAATAATCAGTTTGCTACTCTGTAGAATTCAGGTCCTAAATTTTAATTATTTATTTTTTAGTATGAGATAAAAATATGGCAATAGCAGTTATTTTATATTATTATTCATGAAAACAAATTATGGCTTACTAAAGATCAGTCGGGGTTAAATCAGACGAATACTTAGATGTTGTGAGTATCTTTTTACGTCACGCTTATACATAACTGGCGCAACTCACGCTACGTTTCGACAGTTTCGCAGTCGATGGGATAATACGTAAGTACCCGTTTTCAAATAAAATTATTAAACATCAAGGTCCTGCTTTTTGCACATTTGTAGAATATACTGCAAACTGGTATTTTACCATTGCACAATCGAAACTTCGGCTACACTTTTACTTCGTCTTCTAATTAATTTTGTTGTATTTCTACGATTGCGCAACATTAGGGCCCATTCTCGAAAGGTTCTAATATTAAGTACTTTTTTTTTCGAGAAAGATAAATAAACGTGAATGTCTTGCTTCCAGGTTGCTTCCAGCATTGTGCTGATGAATTTTCTTGTAATTCTTTAACCAGATTCCTAAAAGCATTAAAACCTGCACCATAATTACATTATTTACAAGTTCATTTTTATTTTCAGGGAAATGGCTGGAGTTCTGATTACAACCATATGGCTTTTCACGTGCAAGCAGTCCCCTACGATCAAGTAAGTTTCATTCAATTTGTTTAATTCAATACAATAATTCTGAAAAAAAGATTTATTTCCTCCTTCGAATTTTAGTAGTTATTTGAAATGCTGGAAGTGAAAAATATTTGAAACTTCACCTCTTAATATTTTACGCTCATCTAGACGTTTCGACTAAATAAGTTCCAGAGATAAGACATAGTTCCTCTTCCTCAAAAGAAAGAATATTGTGGTTCTGAGGATGAAAAATCACTTCTTTTGCAAAATTGCAGCCTTTCGAAATACATAAAGCTATCTCATTTGAAGCAGAAACACCTCTCCTTTTTCATGCAGATAGCCAATGTGTGCTTTGCCATATTCAAATAACCTAACCTAACCTATCTAACGAACCCAAATGTAGTATCCTTTTATTTAAATGGTGCTGCAGGTCTTTAAAGTAAAAGCTAGAGTGAATTCTAAAATTTACAGGTTTTTATACTGATTTCTTTAAAAATAAATTAACTGAAAGTAGAATTTATAAATTATAGGTGTATATTTCCTCGATGGTGTTTTTGTTGCAAATCGAAATCACTGGACCTGTCTAATTCTCCAGCTGTTTACATGGATATGGGCCATTCCTCTTTGCTGTCTTCTGCCTCTGAAATTTAGGTGGGATAAATTATTTGTTTTTTAAGCATGCTTCTCTTGCTGAAAATTCTTGATCTACGTTAAAACTTTTCTATTTGAGTATGAAATAAGGAAAATAAAAAATGTAACCCTCAAACTGAATGTTTCCGTTAATATCAAATAAAGTTATTGGGTTGGCAGGAAAGTAATTTTGGTTGGCACAAATAGATAGTGTTAGATTAGTTTTGTTATGCTTCTATCAGTCTTCTATATTTTTCCTTTGCAGATTTGGCAGCCGACAACGTTATTTTGCTATAGAAATTAATTCCGTGTGTTTTTGTTTACAACTGTGACAAACTGTAACAGCAAATGAATCATTAGGAAAATAACCAGCTGGATATTATTAGA
>KK117288.1:218287-278159 GCA_000611955.2 Stegodyphus mimosarum | reverse complement strand
CTTAGCAGAATAGTGGATTTGTTGCCAATCTAGAGAAACTAATCTTCGCAACAACAAAGATAAAGCCTTATTGCGAATGAAACCATGCTTAATCCATTCTGAAATTTATTCGTGGAAATGTGTGTTTAAGATTTACTTCTTAATTTGTAAAATAGATCATTTGAGTTTTTATGTATTTTTGCCTTGTCGCGAAGTGAGAAGTTAATTAGTTGAATGAGGAATACTGAATCGTCTGTGAAAAACTGTTTCTTTATTTTTTTTTGTTTGCTTGTTTAATTTCTTTTATACATCGTTTTAGATTTATCATAATATTTGAATAGAATATGTGGCAACGATTAGATAATTCTTCAAATGATATACATAATTTTTGTGCATTATGAGTTATAAAATGAACAAGATGTAACGCTGTTAAGTGAACCTACTGCCAGAGTGTCTCTATGGTAAACAAATATAATGAATTTAAGAAGTGCATTTATTCTATTGTGGTTTATGCGCTGTCGAGGAAGTAGATTTAATTCAATCCGATACGTTTAACTGAAATGCAAGAAAAAATGCGTATATTTTAATATTCCGTACACGGAAGTCATGTGGTGTAGAAATGAACTTTTTTTAGTGACATATAACTAAGAAATTATGATATCTAAAAACATTATGTCTTACGTTTTAGTAGTTTAAATATTAATCGTGAATTTTTTCAATCAATCGTGTACATGTTTTCCTGAAGTTATGTTTATCCATAATTTAAAGCTGACATCTTTGAATCAATTACAAAAGCTAGCAATATCTTAAATGCTGATCAATTCAGTTCAACTGCTGTTAAGTCTCTTGTATATAATGTTTTGTGCGAGTAAATTTTCTTTCGACTTTTCGTACTGATTACTACCATGTGAAAATAAGGTCTATGATAGTGTCAAATGTCCTCCGAATGGAAAAGGCTATGCTTCTATAAGTGCCTCTTTCACACGCTTATCCTCTATGATACTACCGCAACAATTCCTCCAGATTTTCGATCCTCCATGATGTCAAATGTAAGATGATCTTGTCATATTTCTATAGGCTATGGCTGTCATTTCGAAGTAGTTTCTCCTCTGATGGAAAGAAGAACTTTTTCGCACTTATGATATGTGTGTCACTGAGAACCATTTTTGTGAAATTTCGGAATTTTCATCACACTCTGAATTTAAATATTTTAATTCGGAAAATCACGAACCATCTCTTCAGATAAATGAATTTAATTCGTATTTAGTAAATATGGAATACGGAGCTTGGGAATGAAACACTTCTCTCTCTGCCAAAGTATATATTCGTGTTATATTACTGAAGCCATGCGGCTCAGCTATGAATGATAAGCTTTCTAATCGAAAGAAATTTATACAATGCAGGATTTAAATTTAAGGGGCCAGGTACCTTTTGAATGGTAAAACATGTCAAAAAATTACTCAAATTACAAGTGATGTATCTCCAAAACTAATAGTCCCATAAAAATGAAATTTCTAACCAATATTGTGGTACTCTTAGTTATTTTATAAGGAATATCTCCCACATTCTTAGCGTGCCTTCGTGGTGTAGTGGTCAGCACACTGAGCCGGTATTTCAGAGGTCCGTGGTTCGATTCCCGGCGAAGGCAATGCATATTTTTCATCTCTCCTGCTTGCAATTAACCTAATGTCTCTACAGTGGCGCCCGAACTAAAAGGGTTGTGGATGATGACTCTTCACACCCAGGATTTGGCGACTAGGTCCCCTAAAACCCTAGCCGCCCTTTAAAAAGAGGAGTATATAAGGTATATCTCCCACATTCTTAGCGTGCCTTCGTGGTGTAGTCATCAGCACACTGAGGCGGTATTTCAGAAGTCCGTGGTTCGATTCCCGGCGAAGGCCTTGCACATTTTTCATGTTTCCTACTCCAAAATAAACCTAATGTCTCTACAATTTCTTTAAGATTACTAAATAAGTCATGTGCATTAGTAAAACTTTTAAATAAATATTTTAATGCAGAGCCTTTTTTTTATAGCTAATATTTTGAAATTCACTGCGCGCAGCATTGGAACTATATAAAGCATAAGAGGAACCCAATTTTTTTCATATGGTAGAAAAATAATGTATCTTTAAAATGACGAAGATTTATTTTATTTAAATGTTTTCCTACAAAAATGATTTTTTAAAAGCAAAATTTTATTTTTTATCAAATTGTTTAGGCATAAATTAGCTACAATTTTAAACGTTTTTACGTAAGAAACATTCTGGTTCGTTATATTAAGCATATCTAGCATATAAACATCCATATAAAATTTGGTGCACTTTAGATTAGCCGTTTCAGAGAAATGCTGCGCGCAGTGAGTAAAATCATAGTTTTGAGAAAATTGACTTTTAAGATAAAAGTATGGTGTTATCAAACAAATATGCATTATTTAAGAAATATAAGTGTTCATATTAAATCAAATACATGACATATTTATTTATATATGGATACTTAAGTATAAAAACATCTAAAAAGAAAATAAGTTCACACAATCCTGAAAATATGAAACGAACAAAAAATTTACAATTTTTACACGAATTCACTTTTTTTCCAGGCTAGTCATTTGGAGTTTAATTTTTTCATTCTGAGTGGTAATTGAATAAAATTACTTAAAATTCTCTAAAATTATACAATGCAGGTTGTAAAAATGGACAATATAAGTTAGTTTCCAAAAAAAATAATAATGCGTGTATATTTAAAATGCACCAGGTGAATATGTTTTGCCTTCATGTAACATGCTTTCGAGTGTGGATATTACCAGTAAATTTTCTCTTCTTATTTCTACTGCCAGATGATCGTTTGGGCGTCACTCTACCTTCTACCCTATTCATTTTAATCTAGGAATGAATTTTCGATACAAATATTTAATTATATTAAATGAAGAAAAATATATCGAGAAATCGCTCACAGAATAGAGCACACGCTGTATAATTCGCAAGCAAAGCAAACTGAATGAATGAATGAAAGTTAATATATTACTTTCTTCTTCTAGAAAAAGCAGTGAGAATTAAATAATTATTAAATATATCTATTTCCAAGCCATTACAAGAAAAAAATGTTAAAGCAATCTAACATATTTTTCATAACATAACGAACGAACATTCATAACATAACGAATATTTTCATAACATAACATTTTTTTTCATAACATAACGAAGTTTATAACCACTCTTTATGAGCGCAGCAACAAATATCCAGCTGTCAAAAAAAGGTAAACAAACGCCTCGATCCTGACTTTTGAAAATTGGGCTGCGGTTCTTCCTCGATAACTTTCGTTCTAGAGGGAATTTTTTTATGCGGTTTGTTTTAAAATGTTCCTATTAGTTACCTCTTTAATACAAAACAACAAAAAAAATTGATTTTTTTTCCCTTAAAGGGTACCTGACCCCTTAACAATGAAAATTCAACTCGCAGGTATCCCCTATATGATGCAAACATTATATAATATTCCTTATTGCAAAGATTTACTTATACACGATTCCATAATTCCTAAATGTTTGTTTCTGTAAAGTTTCTTTACAGCACACTGGTTCTTTATTCTGATCTTTTGTAGATCATTTCATTCGCATACCCATTTTAAATATTGTTCGAAGTTATATAACGAATAATATTTAAGTAACCGGAGATTAATTAAACTCATTTTCATTGTAGACATAAGAAACGTTACACAGCTTCTAATCATGTGTTTCTATCTGAGCAATTTTTACGACATGTGAAAGTATTTACTAAAATAATTAAACGCGGTAATTCATATGAAGGCTTACCGTCAAATTACTGTCCAGAAAACATTAGTTGAGAATGCGGCTGGTATTTAAGTTACCCTAATCAAAACGACTTACGTATTTATTATAACGATAACACTTACTTACTTATTTATTTAAAGTTTAATGACTAAATCCATGCCATCTTTTTCAAATTATCGTTATGTTAAGAATGAAGCATCGAACAAAAAATAGAATAGTTGAGGTTGAATGAGAAACAGCTTTCCAACAAACCGAAACGGTCACCTATTAAACTGATGGCAGTATCTGTAATTTGAAAGCAAAAATGATCTTTACAATTTTGTTTAGCGTCTGTTAATATAGTCATCGTGGACTCGTGGTGTAACATGCGGTTTTTTTTTCTTTCACGAATTTCGGGAAATTCGGGCTTCTTGAATTTCATGTGCTAAAATCATCGATTGATTGATAAACGTGGTAAAGCTTTTGTCTCTTATTTTCGAAATGAAGTATGTTTTTTTAATTTTTTAATACTTCGACACATTCTGCTAAATCTATGCTGGACTGCCGCAACAGTTTTGAAACAATATTTATTCTTTCTAGCAAGCCATGACATATTATTGCTGAACATATGAATTTATATACAGTTAGTCAATTAAGTCTGCGTACATTAAGAAAAGTAATATCAAATCCAAATTTTAAGGTGCTGAAACTGTAGTTTCTTAAAGTTTTATTTTTTTTAATATTTAGTTTCAATAAGGGACTTTGAAATTATTTAACTGTAATATTTTCATATCTAATAATTTAAGCACACTAATTTTGAAAAGATAAGTGGCCAGAAATCAAAGCCAATAAAGTTTGCGTACAACGCGAAGGAGGCGGGGGATTTCTTACCTAACTTTTAAACTTCAAACTTGAGAATACAAAGAAGGTTGCACTTTCAAGGTCATTGACTTCCGAAGCCAATTTCACGTTGATTGGAAGTTGTTATTTCTATTTTCTTTGACGAAAATGACAACCAATAAAGAAATTCCTTTAGTTACGAGACAACTAATTATCAAATTGAGAGATGAAGGTAAAACTCTTGATTATATTGGCAAAACCATTTTCTATTGTGCAAAAAGTTATTCGAAACTATCTTGACACTGGTAGTCTTGCTGTAAAACCAAGATGTGGGAGACCGAAGAAGCTAACGCAGAAAGAAGAAAGAAAAATTCTTTTACGAATTAAACAAAATCCTAAACTTTCTGCTGCAAGCATTGCAGAAGACATTTTTTTAACTAGCAACAGGAAAATTTCTCCTGAAACTGTACGAAAAGTGCTGCGAAATTATCATGCCAATTATCATCGACGCAAACCTAGGTCTAAGCCATACATTTCCGAGACAAATAGAAAGAAAAGAATTGCTTTTTCCAAAACATATTTAAACTTTTCGCAGGACTTCTGGAACAATGTAATTTGGTCAGATGAAAGTAAATTTACAATATTTAAAGTTAATGGCCACCCTATTGTATCTCCATACAAGAAACAGAGCTGACAGGAACAGAGCTGAATGTGAGAAATTTAAATGCAACTCTCAAACATGGAGCTGGCGGTGTGGTGGTATGGGGGTGTATGTCGTCGAAAGGAGTTGGAAATTTTCACATTATTGATAAAGTCGTGGATAAGTATGTTTATTTGGATATTCTGAAGAAAAATCTACGAGACAGTGCCCGAAATTTAAACCTTTCTAATACCTTTATTTTCCAACAAGACAACGACCCGAAACATACAGCTGAAATTGTGAAGGAATATCCTCTCTATCACACTCCAAGACAGTTGCGTACTCCTCCACAGTCACCAGACCTCAATCCAATAGAACATTTGTGGGCAAAATTGGAGAAACGAATTCGAAAACACAATATTACGTCGCGAAATGAACTAATTAGTAAATTGCAGGAAGAATGGGCGAAATTTACGTCGGATGAGACTGAAAAACTAGTTCAGTCAATGACCAGACGTCTGCAAGCTGTTTTGAAGAATAAAGGCTATCCTACAAAATATTGAAGTACTGTGAAAAACTTATATTTTGCTTTTTTTTGAAAGTGTACGCAGATTTTATTGGAGGGAATTTCTGAGTTTTTTTAACAAAATATATTTTTGAAAAAATGTAAAATGTATTACACTTATATTATTTACTTTTTATTTAAGCTTACAATTTTAGCTAATAGAGGAAAAAAATGCAATGATTAAAATGCATTTTTCTATGATTTAAGTGTATTTTTAATTGAAAATTTAGTCTGTACGCAGACTTTTGTGGCTAACTGTATATACAATGTTTTCCGGTACCGATTTAGCTTTTAGTCTGATCTTTTCCTTCTTGGAAAAGCTGACTCAGCGCAACAAGTATATTTTTAAGATATGTCTGTAATGGTCTTGACTTTCCCAACGATTATAACTTAATGGCTTTAAAGAAATTTTTATAATTCTTTTTTTTTTAAATATCCCATCTCGATGTTGCAGTTGAAAATAAATTGCATAATCCTTGAAGAATGTAAAAGATTACAGTTTTCCCACTTTATTTAGTAGCGCCATTTATTACTAAATTTCAAGAATATGCCGTGAAGGTTACAAAAATGCCTTTATATGAATAATTAAAATGCAATAACATTTAATAAATAGTCTTGTTTGCAGACCTACATTTTTTTCGCCCATGTTGGCGCCATTATCGTATCTTTGGACCCGAATATTTTAAACATCTATATTTAAAATAAAAATACGTCGTCTAATGAAAAATTAAATAAATCTATAACAGTAATTCTCAAACCTTTTTTTTTGTCGCGGCACACAAAGAAAAAGATAAGTTTAGAAGTCATTTATTTACCTATAATGCACTGTGTAAAATAGTTTATGATAATGATTTTGAATGTAAAATAAAATAATATGTACTACCAAAACAGTAGTATGTTTATGAAAGGATTAATTACAAGTTAATAGTAAGAACACTTTTAATGAGAAATTTGAGGTTGATTTTTTTGAGAATTTCATTTATATTGGGTCGTCAAAATGACAATGCTACTCTCATATCGTCTTCTACATTTAACAGTCTCGATCTTGTATTCGTTTTTATGATGGTTAATACTGAAAATCCGAATTCACACAAATAAGATGTAGAAAATAGTAATAATATTTTTAAAGCTTTTTGGCCATCCTGGGATAATCACATCTAATGTTAATTCAAAATGAATTAATGAATTCTTCGGAATATTTTAAAGTTAAATCTCGATTATTAGAAAGCGAAATTAGTTCTTCTTCTTCCTTCAAAGTTAATTCAAATACAGAAATATTCGTTATCGCAAATGGATTACGAACCCCATCCAATTTTTTTATATCTAAATTTGGGAATTAATGAATCATATTCTCCTCTAATGTTGTCAAATGGCTAATAATAATTTTATGAATAATTTTTTAAAAATCCTTTGGGACTGATCAGACTTTTCCAGATTGCCTTCCTGAGCTTTATTCTTCCATAAAGTTATTTGTTTTTGGAATCCCACCAGTTTATCTGTCGAGTTTAATACATTTTCTTTCGGTCCTTGCATACTTGAATTGACGTTATTAAAGATAACAAAAATATCTGATAAGTAAGTTAGTCTTCCATCTGCATCCATCAGAACTTCTTAATTTAAATTATATATTTAACATGCGCGAAAATACTCCGAAATGCGCTTTCCTCCAGAGCACCGGAATCGGCATGGCTGAAACAATTGGCTTACTTCTTAATGTCTTAAAAACCAAATTTCGCCAATTCTCATGTGTATCGTATACTAGGATTAAATCCATTATAATTTTTAATATATACATTTCGCAAATTTGGCGGCACACGTTAAGAATTTAGTGGCACACAGGTTGAGAATTACTATCCTATAGCATCCTTAATTGGGTAATACTTTACAAAATATTCGGTATAGCTGATTTGCCATCTGACATGTTTACACATCGCATTGTAAAAGTAATTTATTCGGTGTGGCTATTGCCTGGTGTAGAGTGTAATATAACTGAAAAATATTTAGAATTCTGTGTTATTTTCATAATCTGGTTTTTAGTACAGCTAAAATGCAATAATTTCATTTTGAAGATGCTGACCTAAGTCGTAATGCATGCGAGTATATTTATCCTTAGATTTTTGTGACGTTATTTATGTGTTCAAATAAAACAGGATCAAATTTGGTTATCATTTCCACCGCTTTTGAAAAGTTTGCATTGTTTTTTTCCGATAGGTTTGGACTACTGGCTCTAAAAGCTGACTTCTGGCTAGCCAAAATTTGCACAATAGCAATCATTTCTTTCATAATTGCTCTCCATCTTTTCTTATCCGACGAAACGTTTTGTTGCTCTCTGTCCATTTCGTTAATTTTGCTTCGCCGTGTTTTCAGCTCCAATAAATTTTTAACGCATTTTGTATATTTTGCACCATTCTCTTGTCTAGAAAAATAGTCAGAGCAATGCCGTCAGTCCCTATAACCGAGATTAATAAGCTGAATATTTGCTCCTCCGGACCCTTCGAATAATTTACATGGAAAACGAAAAACGACATCTAATGAAACAGAATACAAAAGCGAAGTTCGTTTACGTTTTCCACTAATTTTCAATACCTTGTAAAAATGCGAATAATTGAATCATCTACCAGTTTCACAAGTAGGGAATTTAAAAGGCACAAGTTTCGTCTCAAATAGAAGTTCAATAATTCTACCATGTCTACATTCTAAAAACCCACGGTCTCATACGGAAAAACAAAGTTCTTGGGCGCTTAATCCAAACTATGGACTCTGCTGCTGCTTCTTTTTTCTGAACTGCTATCGAGGTTATTATCTTACATTCGGTCAAATAATTAGACGTAACTATCAGTGAGAGTAGAACATTCTGCTTTTATTATCAATCCTTCAAGAGACCCATGAAGTTTCTTTTTTCAGCTTACTACTTGTCTCTTTCTTTTCTATGGAAAGCAAAACTACGACTTTTGGTTTCCCTTTACTTTGTGGCATTTTTCTGATCCTATAGATAAGTAATATTTTAATAGTTTTTCTATTGATTCTCGCCCACTGTCAGTAGATGGGACGAGGTCATATTAAACTGAAGTTCTTGAATTGCTACAGCTTTAGGAAATAAGAGACTTCGCCAGTTTCTGCTGGCGACAAAGTTACTCGCCAATGCGTTTGTTGTAACATGAATGAGCGATTTTCTCGCATAAGAACTCATTCAGATCCGCTGCTCAGTAATAATATCCAAATCAGCACACTGTGAGAAGCTCTGTAACTTAATTAAGCACTGGAGTTTTAAGCAAACATACCACTCCAGACTATAAATAATGTAGTTTCGATTTGTTTCCTGCTCCATTTGATTAAATATTTCAACTTTAAAATAAGAATTAGTAACACCTTAGCAATATTTTAAACCTAGTACTTTACTATAACACTTTACTTCTAGATCCCCTGATTGGATGCCGCACATCACGTGACTCCTGCTACTACCACCAGAAGCTATAAGAAGCCCACGATTGCCCAGCTCCACCTTTTTTCGTCCTTCAGCAGCTAGCCGTTTCAGACGGTAGCAGTCACAGTAGCATCGCAATGCCATAACACCATCTGACGACACTGTTCTGCTTGCCAACATATGCGAGAGGCTCATACACCATCCACGAGATTGCTTATCTCTTCTACGATTCACCAAAATGTTATGCCAGGAAAGATATGCCAAAACACCTACAAGTTATACACAGGATGTGGCCACAGGCCCGGGAGCCTGACAAAAGTGTGAATAACACCTGAGCCTTCAGTTGGCCTGATTAGCAGAGGTATTATATGATCGGCTGTTCTTTTCACTGTGGATTTTTCTCATTGGCTAAGAAGCTTAACTGTTGGTTTAACGGTCCTTACTTTTAAAAAACGGGAATTTGTGCGTCCCTTTGGTTGACTTCTTCTGGGTAACTTTGTTATTAGATACACCGTTAAAGGATTTCTAAGTTTTATTACTCTAAAGACTTCTTGGACTGACGCTCCCCCCCTGAAACGGAGGGAATGTGTCCTCGCGGTTGAATATATAAATAATATTGCATTTCAGTTGAAGCGTAAGGCGCCAAAGGGAAGCCAAGCTTCAAGAAGAAGATCAACTTCTGAAATGGAATTGTTGTGTGCATCCTGGGTACTATTACTTAAGTTATCGATTGTATGATCAATATTTTCCAGTAATGCATTTTGAAGGTGGTGATTTTTAATGTAATTTTCGAACTTTTACCAGTCACTAATTTTGTGAATATTGATGGTATCCACTTTATGTATTCCCAAGTGTGTCAGTGCTCGGTTGTGATCCAAAGAAACATCTTTCGACAGCCAAACTTGGTGCCTTAGTTCTCTAGCGCTTCTGCGATTTCAGTGATTGTGTTTTACGGAGAATGGAATGAACGGGCACTCGCTTCCCCGCTTCCAACTATGGAAAGAATAGACCTCGCGATGCCTAAACCCGATTATGTGGCTAAAAATTATGATTTCAATAAGGTGACTTCAAATTTTCATGCAAGCTATAAGGACTTATTCATGAAAGACTTACGGAGTTTTCGGCTTAAGGATTCTTCTTGGACTACGGGATAAACTATTGTCGAAACTGGTTTTTATGCAGAAAATTTCCAAAGATGTTCTATGCCAAGAACGTTAGCGGTTTGCTTTTGGTGAATCTCGGGTGATGATCGACCACGTGCAAGGTAAGTGCAAATAACTTTGTGCCAATTTCGATTCAAATAATTCCCTTAACATTGTATATAATATTCTCAAAATTATGATTGTACCAATGTTAATTCTGAATATATCTCGGCTATTAGTAATCTTGAAAGAGAGACTGTAGCGTAGTGACTTCTTCAAGCGCTGTAGTGAGCCTAGTACTAGCAAAATTAGAAATGTCCTGACAAATCGAATAAATGATTCTGATGGCTTTATTTTGTAGAAAAAATACGGATAAGTCGAACTTCTGGAGCCCAGTATTGATGTACATCTTCAAAATAAGTTTCAGGAATTATCTAAAGCCTGTGATAAAAGTGTAAATGATAATGCTGCTGTCAATGATAAGTGCGTTATGAAATTCTATGAGGAACAAGTGTTACTGATATCCAACGCTCTAGAATAAAACCTGTAATGGTTCAGCCCAATGTTAAATTCTTGGAGTTCTTTTAAATTCTTAAACAGAATACCAATACAAATGTTTCTGAATTTTTTTTCTTTTAAATTTTTTGTAAATATTTCCTAAGATGGAAAATTGGATGGATTTACTATTAAGGCAGAAATTCGAATGTCCACTTAAGGTGGTAATTAGGGGTTTATACGGGCACATGCCTAAAGAGAAAGTCGAGAATTTTTAGGTTTACAATAAAGAAGGTAGTACAAATGTTCAGACTGAAATCCAAAAAAACCAATTCATTTGTACCAAATACAGTTATAGCTTGTTCTTGGTGGCAAACGCATATATGAAGTTACTAAATTCTTATATTTTAGTGTATCATTAATCCCCTACAGAGTGTGAGGTGGAGTGATCCAGTGCCATAATTGCCAGTATTTTAACCATTCTTTTGAAGTGTGTAATTTAAAGCCTCGGTGCGTTAAATGTGCTGGTAAGCACAAAATAGAAAATGTCTCAAAAATAGACGTGGTTAAGTGTTGTAATTGTGGATTAACTGACTACACGTCAAATTTTCGAATTATACTAAATTCCCTCAATATCAAGCACCCCAAAATAAATGCTAATTTCAAATAAGAATTATGTATTTAGAAATCACAGTGTGAATGTATCTATTGCTGATGTTGTTAAAAGTGGTGCACGTGTTCGTAAAGACATGCAGCAATAACTCGGATCAGCCGAGCTAGCCAAATAATGGCGATATGTTTAATATTTGCAAAATTTCATATTACATCTTCAAGGAGCTAAGCAAAATGTTTAAACGCATTTTATACCTTTAAACACAGTTCTGTTATTTGTGTACAATTTTATTTAACAAATTATAGATCGCATTCGTGAAATACAGTCTACAAAAAGTGTGATCGACAAATTATTTATTGTATTTGCTACTTCTGAAGACATTTTAACGCTTCTAAATAAGTCCACTAATTCTGATGAAATTATTATAATAGTATAAACTGGTTATGTGCATTATTTCGTCAATCTAATGTATGTACTGTACTTTGATGTTTATTTCATGAGTTCTTTTTCTTGCACCAGTGCGTTTGTACTTTCCGTAAAACTGCATATTACGGGCCAATTTGGCGCGTTTTCGAAAAGTCGCCAAATTGGTTATTTTCGCGCGTTTTAGAAAATCATTAACTCATCATATCGCCATATTAGATGGTTGCGAATTTGAATGAATCCTGTAAACATGCAAAAACATTGATCATGTATATCTAAACAACCTGTGAACATGC
The DNA here is from genome assembly GCA_000611955.2 of Stegodyphus mimosarum. Classification (NCBI taxonomy): domain Eukaryota; kingdom Metazoa; phylum Arthropoda; class Arachnida; order Araneae; family Eresidae; genus Stegodyphus; species Stegodyphus mimosarum. The sequence goes on along the minus strand of KK117288.1, from coordinate 265,978 downwards.
AAAAATATCTAAAACAGAAGTTCTAGAAAAACAACTAGTTCTAGAAAAACAAGTATTTGAAAGTTAATAACTATGCATTTTATGGTATCAACAACATTAAAACTTTTCATGATATCATATACGATTTTTAAGACAGTAGCAAAATGGAGTAAAACGTTTTAAACACGAAATTTAAGAAGTTGTAATAAGCAGTAAATGAGCAATAAATGATCGGAAAGCATTGATTCATATTTAAGTTAAAACTTTTTTAAAAAATGCAGAAGAAAAAGGGCGATAAAATTCAAAATGTCGATCTGCTGAAACATGAGCAATAGCATAGTAAAAGAACAAAAGGTGGTTAAGCAATTTTAACTACGTAATTTATATTTTTACAATAAATTTTTATTTATAATAAACAGCAGAAACTCCCATTTACTTAGGACATTCGCAATCAAACCATAATTCATGCACCATTTTATCACACATCTTTCGCCCTTATCTTGCAACCGAATTAAATAAGTAAAATCCACACGTTCAACTCTTTCGACGCCAGCCATTTTGCTCACACAATCTACTTACTAGAAGCACAATGAAATTCCGAAAATTAAAAAGCACGCTTAAATACTATAAACTGTAACATTTAAACCCTAACGATTTTCATGAGGCCAAGAAGTTACCAGATTTGGCGCAATTTCGCTTCATTTGGCGACTGGCCCCTAATCTGCAGTCTAGCCGTACTTTCTTGCATCCTCGTTCTTTGATTCAACAGCTTGCGACTTTGACTCTAATTCTAAAAGACTGCGCTCGCCAAAAAGGTATAAATTCTGGACATTGTTCTTAGGGTTTGCATATGAACTTAGAATTAATTTTTTCAGTTGCTTTCAATAAATTCGAAACTTTTAAGCTTATTCGATTACAAGTGGAGCATTATGCCCAGTTACCGTGGTATCTAAATGCCATTACGCCTTTTGCTTTTTTTCGGGGGTGCTTGGCTGGTTCTAACTATTAAAGGCTCTTGAGAACTATTAAAGGCTCTTGAGAAATATAGACTATCCTATTAATTTCTTTATAACACCTAGTGTGAATAGAAGTCTTAATAAGCAAAAAAATGGATGCGAATTGAAGAAATCCAGAATTCCCGATTTATCCGCTCGCAATAGCAGAGTTGTATTGTTTACCTAGAGAATGCGCTGATGATATTGCAATAGCGTGATTAGGCGTGCTGTTTGCGTATAGGCCGATTAAGGTATTTGTTTATGCAAAGATTTTATTACACTTGGCTCAGATCTTTATTCCTCCTACGCTGTTTCATTATCATGTCGCCGCCCTTAAATTTTGCTGCCTACGTGCAGTGCATCATCTTGTACCTCGCTATAAATGACCTTGCTGCTACTCATACACTTGGTTGTACTACTCGTTGTTCAAAGAGTTAAAATCAAGTTATCTCATTCATCCTGTTAATTCTAACTCACTTATCAGCGATTTAATTTATCTCCATTAGAAATTAGGTTCAACGGGTTTAACTAATGGGACATGAACGATTATGATGGAAAACATGACATTTTTAACATAATCAATAAAGAAATATATTTGAGAGTAATTAATCTTATTAATGGAAGTATTTAAGATTTCTCGATATTACATGAGAGTGCTACAGAATTATCTTCGATTTGTAGTTTTGTTGACAAAGGCCGAAGAAAATACCGATGTTAGTATTAGCTGCATATCTAATGTTTGTTTAAAATAAATTACCTGCTCTCATTAATCATGCAACTAACGGATTAAAAATCATTCAGTTTTTTAAATTCTGTAAAATATCCCTTAACATTGTTATTTTGTGGAAAGAGAATTTAGTAATGTGATTTAGTTGCATTCCTTATTTAAATCGGATGAATTATTATGTAGGAAATTACATAAAAATAATGAAAATTAATATACTGGTATTTGATCGAAAAAGACCTTTTCAATTGAATTAAATTAAACCATTTAAAGTTAAAATTACTGAACTAGTTAGTTAACTGAAATTGGATTATCTTGAGGAATTTCTTTATGAACATACTATCTGAGCTTAAGAGGGCTCGTACACCTTAAAACCTTTAAGGTGTTTTAAGATCTTGGAATATGTTACTGTTGCAAGAATTGGGATAACTTATTTATTTTAAAAGAAATTACTTCGAACTTTTTAACTGCTGACTACATAATATAATTGCTTTGGGAACTAATAAACAGAACGCTTTTGTTGCCATAAATATTTTTATAATTTCTTCTGCTTTGTGATAAAATGTTTCATGCGTTCACGTCATGTTTCCACCTTCCGCGCACAGTTTAAAACATTCTGTTGCATAATTCAATTCCATATTTAATATATAACTTTTATAATATTTGAAAACTACTGTGAACCAAAAATCCTAAGAATATCGTGTTAAATTCTTATTTTATTTGGAGTTGAGTTTATAAAATGTATTTTTTTTAAAATCTGTAATGTTTTCATGCATAAAATTCTTTAATATTAAAACATTTATCAGAATTTTGGTTCTGTTAGACGTTAGAGTCCATATAAAGAATTCCATCAAATTTCAAGTATGTACCATTAGCCATTTTTAAAATGTCATGCGCGCAAGGTGGAAACATGACGTGAACGCATAAAAAGTTTCACAAAGCATATTAAATTATAAAAACATTTTTGGCACTTTCTGGTTACTAGTTCCCAAAGCAGCTATATTATGTCATCAGCTTCAAAAAGTTAGAAATAATTGCTTTTAAAATAAGTTATCCCAATTCTTGAAACAGTAACAAATTCGAAGATTTTTAAGGGTTTTAAGGTGTACGAGCCTCCTTAGCATCAATCATGCCTTAATAATTTTAGAGTTTGGATTATATCCGAGTTTTAAAATATGCAGTTTGAATAACGAAATTCCGTTTCTACTGAAATTTATTTCAATTAATATGGTACGAAAGTGTTGGAGATTTAAAGCAATTTAAGAAGGCCCGGGGGGTTAACTATGCAGCTCACAAATATCAAAAAGTTAAAAGAAAGTTAGCTGTGTCAGGAATTCACAAAATATTTTTAGATAGATCTGTGTAATAAGAGAATAAAAATTTTTTTATAAATAAAAATTTGAAGTCATTTCTAGATGAATAAGCTGTAATAGATGCTCTAATTTTTGTAATAATTTTACATCCGTATCCCAGTTTACAGTCTCTTACTTGAAAATATGAATTTCAAGTTTAGTTTTGGCCGCTCCATTTCAGTCAAGAAAGAAACATCAGCTGGGGAAAAAAAGATGTAGTCACTTAAGTTTTCTCTTCATTTCCGTTTAAAAATAGTATTTTGATTCTTCACTAAACTAAAATTACGTAGTAGAATCTAAATTTTTCGGGCATTCGAAGCTAATTATCGATCAAACTGAGAATGAATTTTATTTCCAGAATTCTAAGTGATTTAGTTTGAAACACAGTTGTTGAATCTAAATCAGCTCTCAATTGCCCTCGAAGAAAGCTGTCAAATTGCGCGAATGAAAGCAGACTTGAACTGTAGCCTCAAATGACGTGGAGGAAACAAATACTCTACATACATGATGACGACACGAGTTGCGATCGTAGATTAGGAGGAGCTGACAAAGGCCTTGAACTGCTTATTTTGCTCAACTATTGCGAGTAGAGGTTCGAAACGCCATATGACCAACAACGCTTGAACAGGCTGTCAAATATTAAACTGAGCAGTGAAGAAAAAGTCACTTCCTTAAGAAAGAAGGTCGTTTTTCCTCCATTCGGATGACTGAAATTGCTCATAATTTTTTAAGTACCATGAAAGGCGCTAGGTCATCATTATGATAGACTTGTAAATGCGTATGCATCCTAATGTAGAAGCCAACAGCAAGAAGTTCTAGGTACTTCAATTGCGAATCAGCAGTGGGATTTAGCAGTTTGCAGAACCACAAATTAGGATTCAAACTGAATGTGATTTTAGGAACTTTACGATTTATTTCATGCGCCAAAGAGGAATTGCTAAATACCCCTAGCTTTCTCACTCATACCACACAGCATGTTGAAACTTCTAGAAGAGTCGATCGGATGCCTCAGAAAATACGCTTTCGCGAATCTTGCAGAAATTCGCCAAGTTGGCGAGAAATCATCAAAAGTTGCCAACATTGTCGCAAATATTTTTGCCAGGTTTCTTTAGGTACAAAATTGCCTATACCTCATCTTCTAAAAGCTATTTTTACAATTCCAAAGGCGTTGCAGTCAGAATTAAAAAATCCATAATTATGTGCAACAAATAAATATTTAAATACAAGGCATATTACCATAAGTTAGATTAGACAGAAAGTAAGCCGTAAATCTCCATTGTTAAAACAATAAAGATTGCTATTTCAATACAGGAAACCAAAGAAATACAGTCAAAGATGATTAAAATGTGTACATATGTTTACAACATCGTCCCTTTCTGAAGGACTGCCCGTCCGAAGCTGTGCAGTTCCCAAGACAGGGTAAACTAATTCCCATTACCGAAGTAAGGTGCAAACATGGAGTCCGTTGTTTTCTCACCATTACCTCATTCAATTTCTTGGTTATACGGTAGGGATGTCGAAAGCTCGGGATTGTAGGGCAGACTTGACTTAATCTCCTTCCTTGAATTCCCTTTACTTAGCATTTTAGCTCGACTTCATCCCCTTGGCGGCTGTGCCCTGGCGAACCCATGAATGACCTCTAAACGTGCCTGCAGATCTCCTAGGTACTGCTTATTCGAAGAAGGCATGTCCTGCGTTCGTTCGAAGAGCAGGTAACATGGCAGACAAAGATCACGCCAAAAAGAATTTGCATTGAAAGAAATTCACGGGATTGCTCTCATGAATGGCACTTCTGTAACAAGAATAAGGGTAGTTTTTGGTACTAGTCCTTTAGTTCTGAGGTATAAATAGAGAGATAATCAAAGATTATTCGGTTTAATCCCTTCACCAGCCATCCGATTGTGGTTGTAAACGAGTAATTCGAGTGTTCTCGATTCTGAAAATTCTACGAAGTTCTTTAAATGGGGGAAGTGTGAAGAATAAATGAGGGGGAGCTCTTGAAATCGTGAAATTCAATTTTTCACTACGACTTCTGCAAAGGTTAAAGCTTCTAGATCAGGAATGGCATAAGCTTTAGGCCATTTACTGAGGTAGTTCATGACCTGTTCCCGTCAGCTGTACAAGGGTCTAAAATTTCCAAGCCGGTCATCTCGAATGATTCCCTCACATCGTTGTAGAGCTGGAAACTTCCTCGTCTAGGAGAATGCAATCCTTTTTGAGCTGCACGTGATTGTTATCATTTCTTTAAATAATGAGCCCCTATAAGCATGAAGAAAGGAAACATTTATTAGGAAAGTAAGCTCAGTAAATATCTTTGACAGCAGAATAATTACTGGAAGTAACTGAAGAGATCGTGGATATTTAGCAGTTTCTCTTTAAGACACGAAATAAATCGTAAAGCTCGTCAAATCACTCTGAAGGTCACACAACTGATTCATACCTAAACTCCCTATGGCTTAAGACAACATCTACGAAGTGAAGCATCTAGCATATCGCTATTAATTTTCTCATCTCGTGATGTCCTTTGACAACGCTCATAGAGACAAAATTGTGCAGTGATGAATTTTCACGAAAACAGCAAATCACTGTTATTAATCGATTAAAAATATTAATCCACTAAAATGTTCTTGTCTAGTTTCTTCAGGAACGAAGCTACATCTAATTCAATTCTAATCTCGATAAGCGTGACCTCTGTTTAGGTAATTCTCTAATCTTCCTATAAAAGCATGTAAGAGCGAACAACAGTCTTTCCGTTGCGAAGAACAATCCCAAGGAATAACTCATATACACAGCGACTTGGTTTCCTTACGCATATTTTTATTCTACTAATTATAGTGTATTGCTCATTTAAATTGTGAAATTGCATTTCCATAAATTCATCTGAAGTATTTGGCTACCCCCTGCGTGTCGTCCGATTCGACGCAGCTCGTCACGTGACCACCACAGTTCCTCCGTGCAGCCCAGCTCGATGGCTTCCATTTCAGCTGAACCAGCAGAGGAGCGAGAAGCTTCTTTTTCTCTCTGTTCACCGCCAAGATCCACCTCCATAAGAGAACTTACTCTACAGAAACTTTCACTGTTAGGCCTTTCACGGGATTGCATCAGTAACTGGCAAGAGCAGGATAAAATTTCCTCGCTGAAAGCCAGTATATTCACAAAGTTCCATTGCGTAGTGGATCTTCACGGGCCACAGCACGCAAAATTTAAGATGCGGTTAATAATAATTAGAATCATCGTAGAATTTGGGGTCGATGTGCCGTTATTGTTTAAGTATTTCGTAGGTACTTTGCTTCATTGTTAATTGGGGGATTCTAAGATTTTAACCCCTGCGTGTAATGAATTTAACAGATTTTTATCTTCTTTATTAAAAGCGGCTTAAGTGTCTGTTTGTCGCCGATAGTTTATTGGTTGCTTGCGTAACTGTATTAGCCAATGAGGTGAAGTTGCTACGGCATTCAAATAGTAAAATAAATTTTATCACAATAGTTATCATTGTTTTAATTAAATTATCATGGTATTTAAATATTTTTAATTCGTACAATTGTTGCTTATTATGCATTTAACTATATTTACATATGAATTACCTAGAAACTTGCAAACGTTGAGAAATTAAAGGAGACGAAACCAACTAACGAGTTCTGCGTAGTACATCTCACCAGGTAGGTTTACTGAAACTCCCATGCTAAATATCCTTTCGCGCAAAAAGTTTAAAATTTTGCCCGATTTTATTCCGACATTGTATTTTAAACTGAATTTTCAGCTGAACGCAAATCGAGCGTGTTGGGGAGAACGTGAACACTTGTTTGCATTAGCAATCATCTCTTTTTGAAATGGTTTAGAACTGAACGCAAATTGAGCATGTCAGGGGGAAGGTGAACATTTGTTTGCATTGTCAATTATCTGTTTTACATAGAAACTACGTCTTAACGTAATTTCTTTTAAGAATGCCTCCTAGAAAATACAGCACTGAAGCGGAGAGAAAAAGAGCTAAAGCTGCCCCAAAACGGCTTTCTCGACTAAAAAAAACCACTGAGCAGAGAAAGAAATGTAACCGCCAGTGGTTTCCTTCATTGCACTCTACTTTAAGCAAGTAGAAGAGGGAAACCCCGTGGGGCAGTAAGCAAACGGGCGCCCTCGCCGCCCGCCCTGGGTAATTCAGTTTGAATTAGCAGACACCTTGCACAAATCATTTTAATTACAATTTATAATATCTAGAACAGCAGTCATTTCGTATGACCGCTGGATTTCTAGTACAAGTATATGCACAGTTTCTTCGTTTGACCATGGACGTTCTACTTAATGAGATGTAGACAACTTGACGTTAAAAATACTAGAAGACTGGTTTCCTCTGTTGGCATAAAAGTTACTATAATTCATCTTGTAATTTAATTCATATGTTCACTGAATTATTCTGTAATTTATATATCCTAAACCAAACATACTAGATTGACTATGCAGTTAATGCCATTTTAAATTCGTTTTTCTATGCAGGGAGTGGCGAAACCCTTCATTTGTCTTTTATTTTCAACTACGATATTCAAAACAACCTTCGGTTGAAATGCGCTTTAGCCCACTGCTTGCCGGCGATTGTTTTTGAATGAGCAATAAACGCGCCGACATGGGTAACTCCGTATAACATGTGTACGTTGGCTACATTGTGCAATTCGCTGAAGTTTTTTTTTAAGTTTAAAAGGAACGCTGTGCACATGGCATTTTCTTGTAATTTATTTTCGTTATTTTAGCTTATTTTGTTCATTTGTGCACGTTGCCTACATTGTGCAATTCGCAGATTTTTTTTAAGTTAAAACGGAACGGTGTGTACATGGTATCGTTTGTAATTTTAATGCCCTTTTAAAAAAAAAATCCTTCTTTCTTCGATGCCATTTTCGTTACGTTTTCGCGGAGCGTGTCGGAAAAGTTATGTAACGGCATAAAATGTGTAAGTACACTCACGTTTGTGAAAATTGCAACACCATGAAGGACTTACGCGAGTGAGCTGAAATTTTCAGGAAATGCAAAGTAGCGCATGATATGCAAATGATTAGAATTGCAAATCCGTAGCGCATGCGTATGCTGAGCAGCGCCCTCTGAACGGCTGATGGATCCGAATAAATAGACGGCTGTAGCGAGGCGTGTATGGTTATCGGTGGTTATCTGCTAGTGGTAAACGTTAACTCAATCTGTACTTATGCCTCGTCGACGAAAGAGAGCGAGATTTGAACAACTTACAGAGTTTGAACGAGGGAGAATCATCGGCCTTCGTGAAGCTGGATTGTCGTATCGTGCAGTAGCCTCTCGTGTGCAGCGTAACAGCAGCACAGTGATGCGCGTTTGGAAGCAGTGGACGGACGAGTGTCGGACAACTCGGAAATCCGGGAGTGGACCCCGAAATGTGACGTCAGCTCGCGATGATAGACACCTGGTCCGCATGGCGCGGACGGACCGTACAGCTTCCTCTAGACAGGTACAGCTTCCTCTAGCTTCCTCTAGCTACAGGTGTTTCATTGTGTGCTTCATCAATTCGTAGACGTCTGCTGCAGTGTGGACTGCGCACACGGACTCCTTTATACAGGATCCCCCTAACGCACGACCATCGCCGCCTGCGGCTACAATGGGCCAATCAGCATAGAGACTGGCGTGCTGATTGGCAGCATGTCGTGTTTTCTGACGAATCCCGCTTTAATTTGTGGTACCATGATGGCCGCATTCGTGTCAGACGCTATGCCGGTGAACGCCACCTTCCGGAGTGCATTATCGAACGCCACAGTGGACGAACACCCGGAGTTATGGTCTGGGGCGCCATAGCATATCATAGACGATCTCAATTGCTACGAATTGTGGGCAATCTGAACAGCAACCGGTATATCCGTGAAGTTCTACAGCCCGAAGCTGTTCCCTTCCTTCAAAGCTTGCCAGGCGCTGTATTTCAACAGGACAATGCCCGCCCTCATACTGCTCGGATTGTTAAATCCTTCTTTGCAGCGCAGCAGGTACAGCTTCTTCCTTGGCCTGCGTGTTCCCCGGATATGTCGCCAATTGAACATGTGTGGGATGTCATTGGTCGGCGTCTTGCTCGTGATCCTCGTCCTGTTGCGTCTGCAGACGAACTTTGGGTACGCGTACAAACGATATGGAATGCTCTTCCTCAGTCAGACATTCAAACTTTGTTTGACTCCATGCCACGTCGTGTTGCAGCATTTATTGCGGCGCGTGGTGGCCACACAAAATACTGATTCTGATCTCTTGTTCTTGTTTGTTTGCTTTGAACATTTAATCATTTATTTGTACCACTACTACTCAACTGTGTATTAAATTGCATTCAATTATGACGATTCCTTCTTGATGTTGCAATTTTCACAAACGTGAGTGTATTACAACATAAAATGTAAATAATTAATTTAAACCTAACTGACAAATATTTTAATGATCATAATGTTCGTTTTGCATATTTTATTATCTTTTTGTGTGCAACAGTTTCCATACTAATTTACGCTTTAGAATTCTATGTTTTGTTTACAATAGGTTTTCGCGGAGCGTGTCGGGAAGGTTGCAATTGCAAAGACGTTTCGCAGAAAAGCGCCGAATTGGCAATTTTCAAAACATCGCCAAGGAGTGGGCTAAAGCGCATTTTCACCCAACCTTCAATAAGGACATCTTACAGTAAGAGGAGAAACATTTATTATGGAGATGAATGCATAAGTCTAGTAAAGTATTTGAATACATAGCGCTTTACATACACGCTTACTGACCGAGTGACATGCAAATATGCATCGCGCACAGCAAAAAGGCTGAAATATCGTTCAAATGATCTACGAGAACCAACGACGGTGGCCAACATGTCCCTTTCGACATTGATTACCCGTTCCTGAAAAACTAACACAAAATATGTGTTAAAAAAGGTTCGGTGCAGTAATTGTAGAACAGCTGTGGATGGCTAGCGGAAGGATTCTGTCATATCTACTCATAAATCCAGCAATTTAACAAACACCTTTAGCAAAACAATGTAATTTATTTTTATTTACGAGGCATAAAAAATGACTGAAGGAGATCGAGTAAGCAGCGTTCATTTCTGCTTCCGTTGCTTATTGATACTACTGTCTCTCTATTGACGATCGTTTTTCTGATGTTGCCATTCCAGAAAAGCACAAACCTCTGACACAACTACCAATGTTCAGCGACTTTATCGCTCGGCTAGTGGTGGGCCGTACTGAGAAAGAGTCATATATGCAGTCTTTTATGAACTATAGAGATACACTGTACGTGTTTCCGCCATCACTTGGGAATCAGGAAAACAGTCTTAAATGCAAAATCTGTGTGGGATTTTTGATCGTCAATATTTGATGCCCGAAATCACAAAGGCGTTGAGTGGATTTCCCGTTCCTCTATAAATTAATCCTTGATCGAGTTTCCTTTAAATATCAAAGTATTCTTTTTGCAGCGTGCCAGTGTTGTTTTCCTGGAAGTAGTCCATCCAATTCACGGCATATCGGTTCTAGTAGCTACTGAAAAGTACATAAATGATCGTATAAAATTTCTAAATGGGACAGTCTTTATTTTCTTCAATTTTTTAAAAAACTTTTAGGACTCGTCCGTTTTGATTATTTATTTGTATTACCTATATCCGAGGACAATGATTTAGTGTTTTGCCCGTTATACCTATTTAAAATATCATCAATTTATTCCTTTTGAGAAATTTCGATTGAATTTTCATTTTGACAAATTTCTGTACTCAAGCACTAATGCAATTTTCCTACGTCTTTCATTTAAAAACTAAAACTATCGCGAACTGTTTTTTTTTTTAAAGTTTTGCTTAGAATCGGCAAAAACGACAAGATGGCCTTCAAGCAGAATTGTGATGGTTTCACTGCTAGATACCCATAACTTTTTGTAGCATTACCTTCCTTACTATTTAAGACCGTATAAGATCGCTTTGATCGCTACCATATAACGACTGCATTATTCGAATTCAATATTTCCAGAGAAGGGAGATGCTGCTTGTGGTGTACTCTGAATGTATATCTAAGGTAGAAAAAGAATCATTCTGAGGAAATGTCCTCAAAGCAAGTTCATCACAACATAACCTCGTTAATCTTTTTCTCCTCCATAGCGACAGGTAAGAAAATTTCGAACTACAGAAGTTTTCGAATTCGTCAATAAATTTTATGTCTCTGCTTATTACTTTACACGCATGAGAGTCCCGAAGCCCTATCTTAATCCTTAAACGCAAAGGTGGGGTCTGTATGACAGCGCCAATATTCTAGAACTGCGAAACTGCTTATAAGTTATATAGTTATTCTTCTTTTCAGTACTTTCAAGTTGACATAAATGTAATTATTTTTAAATTTTTATTAAAATCTATACATTAGTTTTTTAAACAATTTTTTAATTTGAGACGCGGTCCTATAGACCTCACCTCTGCGTTTACGTTACTTTTTTCTCGCATGGGGGGTATAGCTTTATTCCTACTTGGGTCATTTCAGCAGCTGGCCTGATAAGAGATAGTTGTTAAGAACACATTACTTATTTTAATGTATATTATTTTGTATTTTATATTTCCTGGCTCATGACCAAGCCTTACTTAAATTTTGTGAGTATAGTTTAGTAATTTGTGTATGGCAACAGTAATAAATATTCAAGTGCGAGAACGATGTAACAGCGCTAAGAGCGTTATTGATTTCTTCCGTGATAATAAAGTTTGTTTTCGTTGCAACTGGTTCTATTTTGTGAATAATCACCGCAGTTGTAGCGTTTTAATAACAGTGACTATTTTAAACCTATGATGCAAGTCTCTATTTAAAAGCTACTTCGTGCTGAAGTGTGATTTATACGTTTAAGTACTGAAAGCTAGAAAAGTCGGCGATACTTTTTCTTGTAAGCTTTAAGAATGGTGCCAAATTGGAAAAAACTGATTTTGTGATAGAATTATCATCAGGATGAGTGAAACCCCATATGGAATGAAGGCTTCAAAAGCCAACTGTGAACCGAGAAATAAAAATGTGCCTTCAGAGAGTGCTAGGTGTTTCCAGCGGAATCTATTCTAACCCAGATGTAACCGATACTCTTACAAAGTGTAAAACATGCTCTTTTTGCCCCCCTAGACTAAAAATCTACCTATCTATGTATGTTTCAGCTGCAAGAGTTCGATAATGAATGCGCCGAGAAAATTTGCAAAAATTCTGTTGAAAATGCTTAAAATAGTGTGCTGCAGTTTTTAATATTTTTTATATATTATCCTTTTTTTTGCATTATTTTACATAATCCAGATTCTGTAGATGGAAAATTTATTAAATAGTTTAGTTTGTACGCATTTGCGAGTAATTGGTGTTTATTTTATTTATTGGATGAAGCGTTTCGTACTTTTTCACATGGGATTTTAAAATAAATTTTTAATGTATTCATTTTAGAGGTCTAAAACGAAATAATCACTTCAACCTAACAAGCACAGTGTATTCATGTTTATATAATAGCAAGAGTGCATTATTTTGAAATTTTATATTTTTAAAAGGCATAAAATAGAGCGCGGTCTGCATGACGCTTCCTCTGTGTTTACGTAACAGAAATGAACGCCTGTACTTATGGGTTAAATGCTTTTTGACCGAGAGTTCGGAAATGAAGCTGGCGCATCGCCAGACATCATCTCATAAGGGATTGTCTCTTGAACTTCGCAACGCGTGGCGGTTTTGAATGTAGACAGCCGTACGTACTGACGGCATTAGCTTAGAATTTACGAGCTGGATTAAAACTTCGGGCAGTGAAACTAAAGTGCGGTTTTAATCTTCCGGCAACTCTTTTTGTGCTGCAGTGCAGATGTCGTATTTAAGTCCTGCGGAAAATTCAATAAAGTCTTTCCATAAATATTCTAGACTATTATCCGATCGGAGAATTTGGATTTTAGAGTTGAGCTGATTTTGAATAGATGCTTTACAATTTATAAAATCTTATTTAACTTTATCCTGAGATTAAAAAAAATAAACATGAATGGATCGAGCCTTATCAATAACAGTTGCAAAATGAAAAGGTCCACTAACTGATTTGATTGTCATGGGGCGAAACAAATCAAAGATTAAAGAATTCAAAAACTCTGGAATTAGATTCTTTAGGACTTGTTGTTACTCTGAATGGATATATGAAAGTAGAAAAAGAATCATTTCGACGAAATATTCATGATGCGGCCCTTGTTGGCTGCTCGGCGGAATTCTTTGATTTTCTGCAGACATGGCACATTGAAGAATGCGTCAAGTCTGCATTCTGAAGTTGCACCTGTAATTCATTGAATAATGCTTTCCTCGAGGCATTTAGAAGTTGCACCTGTAGTTAATTAGATGATGCTTTCTGTCTGATGGAAGATCTTGTTCCAGTTTAGAAACCGGTCACTGATTATGCTTCATATCTCTTGAACAGAACGCAGAATATGGTTTAGAATATTGTGGTTCAGAATATGATTGTTCTTGCGAGCTTTGCCTGCTTCCAGCAGTTTGTTTCAGCATTTCTGGAGAAGGCAGTCGATCTTGGGATTCGAAAGCTTTCATAAGAGTACAGTATGCTATACAAAAGCAATATTGTTTGTAAATCATTCATAATTTTGAATTTCTTTTCATCCGCTTCTTTGAGTATATTATTAAGTATGAAAAGGTCATTTACATGATTAGCCGTTTGTTTATGATCACTCGTTTTCGTAAAAAAAAGAATTCTATTAGAATATGGTCTTTCCAGCAGACGGTTTCGATTCATGAATTTAGTGCAGTTCTGAGTAAAAGATCTAGGTCTTTCCAAACGGCCATGGCCAGATTCAGAAGTGGTCATCTTCGATGCATGAAATTCAAAAGGGAGAAAAGACCTTCCCCTCGTGCGTCTGTTTCCCCCTGCCTTTCCCACTCACTCACTTACTGGCTATTGACTACGCTTGCGACTGTTTAGGAACGTGCGTTATAGAATGGCAAGAGTCTATAAGGCATCACATAATGACTTCTGCCAATCTATCTGCAAACTGCAGCAAAGTATGCAACTTCATACGCTCTGTTCGAAATGTTGCAAGGGATTGATAAATGCCCCGCACTTTTCGCTTGTTATGTTCATATGCGTAACTCTGAACGTTTAATAGCAATGGTGCGAGAAAGGCTGAGAGCCTTAGTTTGATTAAATAATTCCTGATCGACAAAAAGTATGAGCGTACGTTTAGTGGGTTCAAAATAAACAACAAATGACTTAATTGAAAATAAATAGAATAGCAATCTTAAATAATGTGTAATACGTATGCTGAACGAAAGAAATTTGAAAATAAATACACACGTGCCAATTGAAGCTTTGTATGTATTTTACTACTAATTCATTATTTTACCTTTTGCCTTCCAAATCGTCTAAGAGTTTGGAAAAAAGTATTTTGAAATTTTTGGGAAAATCGTAAATTAGGGCGACGTACCAAATACTTTGTGTATTTTTAATCTTTCAATTTTTTAAATATTTTTACTTCGTTTTTCTTCTTCCTTGATTAACACTGAGTTCAAAAGTTTTCTCATAATGTAGCTTACTCTGACGAAATTTATATGTATATTGCTACGGATTTCGTATTTATTTAGCTATTTAATTAGAATTGTAATTAAAATTGCTATATTTTCCCGTGCAACGCAGACAATTTTTGAAGAGAAAGCTACTTCGGAAAAGTAAAAATGAGAGTGCGTGCATTTAATATTTAATAAATAAATATCTCGTAATTGCTGTTGTTATCCACAAAAATAAAGAAAAATCGAGGTTTTATCGGAATGTTCTAGTGAATAATTAAAAAGGTTATAAAAGCCGAATTAAAACACCTCAGCGCAACTGTAGCTATTTTAAGCGAACTGTTTGTTTACTTAATGCTGTTATTGATTGTAGCGAATTCGCTGTGAGATAGAATTAGTTTCTTTATTTTTGAATTGAGTTCTGCTTAAAGTTTGAGATACTGTGATATTGTACGAATATCTCTGAGGAAATATTTCAGTATTTTGCTTTATATATTGTGAAAATAATAAATTTTATTAAATTTTTAACGACTTGTGCATTAGGTCCATTACGACCGAATACGCATTCAAAATTATGTTTTGCAGAAAGAAGCGCTTAAAGCTAACCAACCTTCATGTTAAACCTGCAGCCATTCGGAGTTGATTGGATTCTCCTTCTTTCATATTCTTTTCTTTTTTTTCTTCTTTATTTTCTCCATTACTTTTTGGTTTTCCTCGTTGGTTTATTTTAATTTTCCCTTTATCATTTTCAGAATTCTAATTCTACATTTATAAGTTTTTTAAATTTACTTTTTGAATTTCAATTTTTGGTCTCTGTGAAAAATTGGTTCTAAATTTTTGTTTGTATT
Source organism: Stegodyphus mimosarum (assembly GCA_000611955.2). Taxonomy (NCBI): domain Eukaryota; kingdom Metazoa; phylum Arthropoda; class Arachnida; order Araneae; family Eresidae; genus Stegodyphus; species Stegodyphus mimosarum. The sequence goes on along the minus strand of KK117288.1, from coordinate 250,582 downwards.
TACGGATCAATTTTCAGAGGCAGAATGCGTCAAAATTCTTGAAAGGATTTTATATTTTTCTTTATAATTTTTTTTGTGTTTATGTATATATATTCTGTTTAATATTACATACATATTTATGAATATTTCTAAGATAAAAAGGTGTTGGGTATTAAGTACACTAAATAAGTTCTTGGGAGAAAATATTAAAACTGAAATTTAATATTATGCATTATTTGACGTGGAACAGACTACAAAAATGACATATTAATTTATTGAAACAAATCTGCATGATTTATTAAAATAAATCTACTGTTTTTCACTTAAATTCCAATTTTATGTGTTCATTACTAGCACACATTTCAGCATTAGGATAACTAATGCTGTACTATTTTATACAGCGCCAAATAAATTTAAAAATGGAACTTAAGTTACTATTATGCATGTCGAACGCAAAATGTAGAAATGTATGCAAAATGTAAAATTCATGTAGAAACCCTGACTATATAAAATATGTCTGTATACAGTCTGTGAATATGAAATAATTAAATATCTTTAATTATTAGCACTGACGCTTAGTTAAATGGAAATATATTTGTCGTTTATCAGTTAAAGAGCAATTCTTTTTATTCTATTGCTGTTATTGTAGATGAAGCCAAATCATTTGCAGCTTTTGAGATACCCAACAACATAATATGCATTCCATTGGAATATAAGTAATCAATGTATCTTTAGTAACATAACTCTTATTATCTCAAATGATTTTTCCTGTTTCCCAATTTAAAAATCGATTTTATTTGTGTTGTTTATTTAAAGTATTTAATTAAGTGTTACTTTCTGTATCTCTGCCTAAACTGTCTCAGCTTTCGCTACCGCCAAACTCTTGAGGGGATGATTAGAATAAATAGACATTAACTGTTTCTGCTTTCTAAAGACGCATACATCTTCTGTTAACCACCACAAAGTCCAGGCGGACTTTCGTATTAGAGGTTTCTATGATACTTACAGCTATAACATTTCTAAATCTCAACTTATTTTCTAGTTCTTTAAATTTTTCTGTAGTCCCAAAGCATAAAAAGGCATACTTTTTTGGTTAGAAAATAAATATCAATAAGGTAGAAAAATCAAAGTTGAATGAGTACTTACTATGGGGAAAACAACCATCCCGTTCAAGGAAAAAATAAACAAATATATATAAAACTCCGGGGATGTATTTTGGAAATTCAGTTGAAGCTATCTCCAGAAAACTGCCCACTACGTTAGCCTGTAAAAGCCGCGATTTTAGAATTCTAAGAGTTTTCTTCTACTTCAACTTTCTTCAACTCTTCTTTTTTCCCTTTTATTCGGAAATTTAGAGAAACGAGAAAGAACCGAATGCGTAAGAAAAGTGCGTGTAAAGAAATTCGAACCAGGATGATCTCTGTGAAGCGCTATGGCCAGTGAACGGTCAGCATTCTAATTTTTTTTCCTTGTCAGTTCTTTCCCTTTGTGAAATTCCTATTCGAGAATTCTTTTTTTCCTTTAAGATTTTGAGAACCAACTATGTTCTCCTCTTAATGTGTTCACCGACTCCCTCCCCATCCCCGTGAGTCTGGTTAAAAGTTTTTCCCTTGTATAAGCTGGCTGTCAAAGTTTAGGTCAGGAAAGCAAATACGATGTTTGATGGAATGTGATTTGTAGAGAATTTTATTTCTCCTATCTGCACAGTTTTTGCTCATAGCTCTGAAGTATTTATTTTCTTCTTCTTTACCGAAGAGTCGTCAGGAATTTAAAAAAATTCATTCCTTTTGATGCTATGCATTTTCCCTCGTAGGACTAAAAAAAGTTTCAAGTGAGATATTTTTGACGTAGCGGAAATAGGGTGTAGATGAAACTAGGAATCTTGCACTTAGATTACAAATTCACATCGGTATGTCCGCAATCGGAAAATACACGAAGAGCTAACGATGGAAGAACTAAGATATTTCTATTGGCGGCTTGCCCGGAGGTTTTATGATAATTTAAGAAACATTAACAATCCCGTTATCCGGGTTTACAATTATGACGTAAATAATGTAAATAATAGCCGATGGCCATACTCTGTAATAATCTTGAATAATTTTTAAGTATTTCTCGGCTACGTATGTGCACTTTTCTTGTATGTATAAATGTTTAATTGTATGTGCTTAATCCCTTACTAAGCACCGTGGCTTGAAACTTCACACATAGCAAATGAGATATTGAAATAGCTAAATACAGGGTGTTTATAAAGTCCCAGACGCATAATGGCAAACCGCACATTGAGTTGATCAATGTTAACGAATTTCGCTTACTGCGCATGCTCAATAGTGTACCGTTGGCATGGGAGAAAATACTGGAGAATAAAAATAACAACCCTACACAAGCCTGTCCGTCATTGCTGGTTCATTTTTGTGCTTATGCCACTTGCTTCTGTTTCATTTCATTTTGGTTTATTTTGTTCATAAACCATTTATTTTGTTCATTTAGTATCAGTTATTTGTAATAATTTCTCTGGCTTTAATTCGGTGATTTAAACTAGATATATTCCTTAAGTTGTTAAAGTATTAATGAATGGAACGCATGGTAAGTAATCGATTGCTTTTATTTCTCAGAAGTACAATCAATAAACATTCAGCTCGAATACAGTCAATAAACAACACCATGTAATGTTTCCTGTTTTGTAATCCTTCTTAAACGAAAATTTGGGGAGTTTACAACCGATATTTACACTCTAAGTAATAAAGCAACGTGCAATCTAACAAGTTTTAAAACCCCGAACTGTTTACGTCCAGATAAGAGAATATCAACCATATACCGTATTTATCTTCTTTTAAAATTACGCCAAAGTCGTAATTGCGTCAAATTCTCTTCTGGGCATGCGCAGTGTGAGTAATTCGTTTAACATTGTTCAACTGAATGTGAGGTCCGACATTAGGCTTCCCAGACTGCTGTCCATGTCTACGATATTTATCTGATTTGCATACGCCTCATTACGTCAGATGCAGATAATTAATACTTATTAGTTTCTTACACAGCATATTTAATAATAATAATATATTATAAAAAAAGAAAAAAAAAGATCATCATATTGACAATATAATGTTATATTTCTCTAAACTTTACTTGCTGATTTACCATTCGCAACTGCCTATCTGTTCGACAAGGTGTAAGGTTGTGCTTGTTAACCCAAGCACTCTGGTGTTACACCGTTTTCTCCGGTAAAAATGAAAACATGAATGAAAGTTTGAAGGATATCTGGAGTGTCGAATTTACCACTGGTTACATGTTATCTCTCTAGGACAAATATCGATTAATAGAAACTGAGCTACAGGAGTTATAACGTTTGAAGACTTTCACTGCTGTAAACTGTGACCAAATCCTTCACAGACGCAAAAAGACTTTCGCTACGTCTAAAAATAAGTGCAGAAACTTGAAGGGTATAAATGAAAATCGTTTCATTTGAAATTCAATTAGATGAAGACAAGTCACATTCGGTTCTTACAAATCCGCCAGCACTTACGGCGAGAAATTCAAATGTAAAGCTAAATTTAAATAGCCAGTTTAATAGCCTGTACATAGAGGTAATTTGTCGTGAAGTTGGCTCGGAAGTCAACTATCGGCAAGTAGCAACGCCGAAGATGGGAACAGAAACTAGTAACGTGGCCTTTAAGTGGCAGAACACGCTTCGACTGAACAGTCTCAAACCTTCACCACACCAAACACGCGAAGCAATTCCATTTGCATTTTAGCGGGAAAACGGAAAGAGAGAAGTGACGGTAAAGATTCCATTAAAAAAAAATGGTAAAATTAATGGATGAGGAGGTACAGATGACATCAAGGGAAACGCAAGGTATAATTCAATTAAAATTATGTGATTAAAGAGGCTAAGAGGTAGTAAATATGAATTTTATTGATGTAGACTATTTGCATTTAATCTAAGAAACTGTTACGTTTGTTTCAATGCATTCAACCATGCTCGTGTTAAGTTGTTTCGTTTTTGGAATTGAAATGGGAGATGTATAATTTTGGCTGCTTCAAAGTCTATGTCTGATGGACGTTGAGTCCATTCAAGCTTCACAAGAGAAAGGAAAGAAATTATAATGGAAAACATTATCATATCATCCCCCCCAAAAAAAGATTTATTTTCGTTAATTGAATTGCTTCTCAGATTTTTAATGGCTCAGAATTAGATTCTGTGATGAATTCAAAAGCATAGAAAATCTCGCAGTTACATTAAACTTTTCTCTTATTAGAATCGTTACTAAATTTTCATGGTATTTATACACATATTTATTCACATCAAGTATTATTTGACGTAAATGACAGGTACAATTTACGAAGGACTCAGTATTTTATTTGACCCGCTTGTTGGTTCCTTGTTCAGACGGAAAGATGAGTTGATCAGTTCTGTGCATATGAACTTCTCGTTGACTAACATCTGGTAAATCTTATTGCTGGCTATTATAACTGAACTCCAGTTAATTTAGCTTCCTTTCACTGCAGTCGGTAAGCTTTTTTTCTATTGCTGCAATTTAACGGATGCGTTTCAAAAGCTGAAAATCGATTTTTAAACTCCTTCCTGATAATTAACGGGAACGAGTTTAAAAATAGATTACAAACTGTCGACCTGATATTTTTCACACGCGTTGCTTGGGAATGACAGTGAAATGTGGTGAAGTGATATATTCATAATAAATTAAAAATCTTAGAATTTAACATCAGATACACAAAATATGTGTGACATTTGCGATATAATTTTTCAATATCTAAACTAGGTTGAATGAGTACGAATTTTCCGTTATTAAACCTTTGTCTAGTCACTTTTGCGGTATGTTACTGAGTGTTAAACTGTTGATGAATTACATAAGGTCTGTTAATAATGCAGGTTTCTCGGTTGTTAGACTATTTGAAATGACAACAAGTGTCTGCATTGATTATTTTGCTGTTTTCTAACAACTGAAAATAAATTACACCTTACATATCCAATGGCATGCAGAGAAAAATCTGTTTTGGATGCAGTATCTATGGAATTCGGCTTTTTACTTGCTTTCAAACACTATTCTATTTTAGTAGAATGAAGATAAGAATCAGTTTTTTGAACCCTAGTCGCAAACACTTTACGGAAGGCTTTACTCATCTCGTACGAAAAGAGTGTGCAGCAAAGCACGAGTAATCCTAGTTATTTCAAGTAATCGCTTGTCTACTGCGCACAGTGAAACCCCGTTAATTCTTTACCTTGTGATAATGGATTTGACCGTATTGGCGATTTTGCCATATTTACATTGGGATAATGGATTTGACCATATCGCTGGCGAAACGTACGACTCTTCCTGTTTAGCGTTCGATGTGAATTCGTAAAACATTTCACATAACCAGGTTTTACACGCTGATAATACAAAAATTTCCTCCTATACACTTTTGCAAAACGTCCTTTCTTTTCACAGTGAAAGCAGACAGACTTGTACAGCGGCTGTTCGCACATTTTCTAGACGATTTTGGTAAGCGGTAATAAAAAATCGTTTGCTGCGAAAGAAGTAATTGCAATTGTACTATGTTTTTAAAAGTCAAAATTATCGTTTGTGTCTTGAAAGTTTTGATTTAAAGAATTTGCAATATACTACTCGGTTCATTTAATTCTACGTAACCAGACACTCTCTGCAGAAACAAGACTAGCTGCGTTTTTATTTATGCATGCGTAGCCAGTCAATAATAAACCCCCATCACACCAAGCACTGAAGAAATTAATATTTTTTTATAAATTCTTAAATATGTGTTTCTCTAAGTTTATGTATACATATAAAACCAAAAAAATTACCAAATTTTTATTAGTTTGATCAATACAGCCCGCCGTCAAAATAGGACAATGGTGTAATCCACTGCCAATCATTCTTACGTAGGTGGAATGGGAGAAAGTGTATTAAACATAGTCCAACGTTACATTTATACAGATAATTGTTGGTTTTGCTGTGCAGATCTTTAGGTGGCATCTTTTTTGTCTATTTTCTCGGTTTTTCACAATAACATGTTCATTTTGAAGCTTTATAAATTCTTTTATCTTACTGAACACCCAGTTTCTTGCAAGATAATTTTCTTGGAATAGAAAATCTCCAAATAGGCAAATGTTATGTGTCTTCGAAAATAAAGCAGGCTCACACTAAATCACTAAATAAGAGTTTGAGCTTCCATGAAACAACAAATGCTATCTCATGAGGAAGAGCCGTCGAAATACGTTCGAACTCGGGTTCACATTTTATCTATTTGGGATTCACATCATAATATTAATTGCTATCTGAAACTAAAATTTCAATAGTGTCCACAACCTCTTCAGACATTATTTCTTCCCTCTCTCTTGTAGTCAATCGTCAAATCTCCTCTGTGTTACTCAGTCCATCGGGATCCGAGGGTTAAATCACTATTTCATTGTCTATATCGACTAAATCACTGCAATGTGAAGTCCACAAAAAATCCAAGGCTTCTTGTCCAGTTAAAAATTTACGCGACATAGTAGTAACATCAAAATAATTTTCCAAAAGAAAACATAAAATTCAAGCACGTAAATACCAGAGAAATTTAGTCTACTTCCATGAATTTCAGAATACAAGCTGACTTCATGCCTAGATTGTTGATTATCACCGGGCTACTGCCAAAGCAATGTTGCCGCTTCATGAAGTAAAGCCCTAAGGCACATGACGTAATGAGCTCTAGTCGTGGAGAAATCTCAAAAGAGAAGTCGGCGAAAAGGAGAAAAGAAAAGAGGGGCCAAGCAGGAACAAAGCAAAACTATGACAAAATCACAAATCCAGATGAGTGATGAAGAAACCCCTAATGAACAAAGGACGACTTCATGAGTCAGTGCTTGAAACCTTTATTCATCCCCCTCCCCCAACACATCACATACTTGTCTATCAATTGACGTGCACCTGCTAGCTAGACTAAAGTGGCTGTGTTAGTTGTAGAATAGAAATGTTTAGAACATAACAGGGAAAGAAAGGATTATCTCCATTACAAAATAATGGGGATTATGCAGTAGTGGATTTTACCGTCATCCTATTTTCAGGACAGTCCAAAATGAAAGGAAAGCTTATCTTTTAAGCAAAATGTTTTGACAATGTCTTTTACTGGTATGAAAGTATAGAATATTACCTCAATGAATTCATATATATGTTTTTCCTGGAGCTCAAAACTTTGAAAAACTTGTACATACAAAACATAAATAAAAAATCTGTAAAACTCCCCATTTAAAAAAATTGTAATAAAATATCTAAATTAATTCTAACTTGCAATAAAGACAAATATATAGTTAAACGAGTCTTTAATAATAAATCAGCTTTAATTTGAATTAAATTATTTCAAAGATTTCATATAAAGAACATTTATGTGTGCTGTCCAATTTTTAGGACGATGAGGAAACATGGGTTAATTTCACGGACTTCGCAGATCAGCTATGCATGCTTTACCGGTATAACTCTAAAAAATGAAATAATACTATTATCATTATTATTTAACGTAAGAGCATTTTACTTGTACTTAATTTTCGGACTGTATTTGCTAAATTTTTACACATTTATTTCGATTAATTAGATTTTAGATCTTATTAAACACTATATTTTAAAAGCGTGCTTTCTTTATCTTAAGTTCCAAATTTTGAATAAAAGGAAAAGAAATAATTTCTGATATGGCAATATAAAATCATGGTATTAAAGAAAACTTTCTGATATATATGTGGACGAAATTTCTAATTTCGAATTGATAATGAATGTAAATTGTTTAAAGTCGGAAAATATAGTGTCAGTCAGTGAATCTGTCATACAGATTTCCACATCACCCATGAGGTACTGTGTATTGGGATGTGTCCCCATCCATTTAACCTGGAGGGATCAACAGTAGGTCTAAAGCATGAAAAATTGCCAACAGAAAATTAAAGACTTATTTTGAGAATTTTTAAATATTTGTTCATTTTTTAATTTATTAAATCAAATTTTTTAATAAATTACAATTAAATCTTGTCTTTGATTTTTTATGTATGGCAATTTTTATAAACAACATTTTTATTTTTCATCACAATAATTCATTTCTCTTAATAAAAACATTCATTTTCATGAAACGTATGATAACAGTTAAATATATATAAAACTGCAAAATAACCTACTTAAACTACTTACTACTAATTTATAAAACTTCTCTGTAAGTTTCTGGTTTTCAATGAGATCCTTAGGTGAACTTACTCCTGAACACACTACATGAGAAAAACGGTCATTTTGTAAATCTACACCAGCTAATTTTAAACTCTGCCCTTGTGCTTTATTAATAATCATCTCAAAGCAAACGCTTAAAGATTTAGGTAAAATCACGTAAATCATGTAATTACGTAAAAGGATTTACGTAAAATCCGTTCTTAGTGCGCGTCTACATCGTGGAATGAGTAACTATGCAAAATTTTAAGTCAATCGGGTGTACAGTTTCGGAGATCTCGTGATGATATATATATGGTATCAATGGTATTTCGCTGATATCTCTTCCTGTATATATATATTCTTAATGTTGATCAGACAGGTTTATGGTTGCAACGTATTAAAAATATTTTGAAATTCGACCGTCGACAAACGTTATTATGACCAGTACTTTAAAGTAAGTATCAAAACCATCCTGTGATTTTTCTCCCGGTCTCTTTATGGAGCGTATTCTAGGGTATTTGATACTCGAGGCAATCAAAGATTAACTAGCATCAAATTACCTAAAATAACAATAAAATATAACTCCACGATACATTACGCTTTGCCAATGAGACTAGCAGATGTACCCAACCAAAGACTTCCGTTTCCGCATTTTGTGATTCAGTGCTTCTCGGAAGGGAACCGTGTGTAGAATTTTATTACACCCAAGGCGTATCAGATGATGCCATTTTCCCATTTTCTACTTCTTAGAAAGCGAGAAAAAGGGCTTCCGAGCCGGAAGTACAATCTATCTTTTTTAATGTTATCATTGGCTAGAGTCGGTTCTGAAATATGTATTAGGTTTGAGTGTATTTATGTGTTGGAACATATTGCTACAGTGTCGGTGTCAGCGGAATCATATTTGTAATCCGAAGTGCTATATCAACCGTTTCGAGAATTGCAGTCGATGACTTCTTTATTCTACGGAATGGAAGAAAAGAGGTGTAACTTCTATCGGTGTAGTTGTCGAGTTCTTAGTTAAAAGAGTTGCGGAATATTTCGATTTCAATTTCTGTGTAATGCGTTTTACTCTTTTGCTTCAACGAGTTTCAACGCTTTCAGATTTAAAAAAATGAATCTTCCCCTTTCTCAAACATAAAACATTTTCTGAAAGAACTCCAGTTATATATGTGGCAACCCGCAAGTTATGAGAATAGTAATCGTATAAAGAGGACTAAATTGCTGCTTCTTCATATGTATTTTAAAAGAATATTTAGAATGTGATTAATAATCAAATAACGTATTTCTTGCGAGTGGAAATAATTCATTTTAAATTCGGGATTGCTTTGCACAAGAAATGAACATCATACCTTTTAAGTTTCTTGCAATTAGAGAAAAAGGTTTTTCTAATTCTACAACTGTAAATTTACTTGTTTGCTAGAGGGCATTATGAATATTTTATTTCTGAAATATAGATTCATTAAGATGTACAAAGAAATGTCTAATCTTAATCATTGTACACGCATTGAAAAGTAGGGCAAGACTGGGTCTAAGACTCAAGGGCCTGCTGGGGCTTAACTATTCGACCTAGATTTGATTAAAATAGATTCAAATTTAATTAACATATTCATTGTTTAATTGAATAAAACATATATATTCTTGAAAAGTATTAAATTATTTAAATAACGATTGAAATTGAAAAATTAAATCAACGATTTCTTTTATTGAAAAATGTCAAATCATCGGCTCTTACCCCACTAGTATAGTAAGACCGAGTTCATATTCTAACGGATTTCGTATTTATTTAGCTATTTATTTAGAACTGTAATTAAAATTGCTTTATTTTCTTGTGCAACGCAGACGCTTTTTGAAGAGAAAGCTGTTGGAGTTTTTTACTAGTTTAAGTTTTAAAGTTCAATAACACATGAAAGTCAAAAATAGAATAACAACTCTAAATCACATGACAATAACAAATACTGCATTGGGTGTAAAAATAGTGTGACAGACATGATAAAACAACATTTAGACTGTAAAACCTGTGTGTTCAAATAAAACAGTAATTAGTACCAGATAATACTCCAACAGAAGGAATTAACATTGCGTTGTTTAAATTTAATATAACAACTCGCTTAAGTATTAATTAAATCTATTGGGTCCAGTGTTCTAAGTGAAAACATTACAACTTAAGTTAAATTATATTTTTCATTTATTAAGGGTAAACAGAATTAGTACAATATACATTTGGTGGTGGAGGTGTTGTTCAAAATAAAATAAAATTTTTCATACCGTTATTCAACAAGAAGCCAAAAATTTGCTTCTTGTTGAATAACGGTATGAAAAATTTAAATTAATACTTAATAAAAAATTACTTAACAGCGTGCATGAAGATACATGGTGCCACTTAACAGCGGGCATGGAAGACAAATTTAGCCATATTGATACTAGAAAGGAAAGAGAATGAAAAGTTAGTAAAGCTGAGCAGGTAATGGTAGCCTCAGAGCCTTCCGCCCCTTCTATCTGGGTTTCGTCCTCACTGCGTCGCCCTCCATAGGTAGTTTTCTCTCCTCCATTACTTCAGACATCTATTCACTGTTCACTTAGACGGCTACTTGGGACGAGCGACTGCTTTCTGGACTCGTGACCACCTTCCGAAAAATTTTCCTTCTCGCCGTCTGCCAAACGTCTCCCCCTTCGTAGATCGCTGCAAGCCTTTTTCTTCTTTCCGCCAAATACTCGTTTGTCGATTCGAGATGGTACAAAACAAGCCAAGTGCACGGCAACCCAAGGGGAAAGAATCCAACTGGAAGGTGAAGCAAGGGAGTTGGGATGCTGTATGTTGGCGAATAATCGCCGATCCTCCAAGGTCATCAACCTGTCAGCAGGAGCTAGCCTCGATCCAGGGTCCCATTCTAGCATGGTGAACGCCTGCAAGGAAGCGAATCACCCCGACCCCTCAACATTGGCGTGTCGTAGCTGCATAAAAAAAAACTGATCCAGCAGGTTGCAGATTTCTCACTTGATGAAAGATATTTCCCAGACCACTGTCTGTCGCGGCGAGCAAGTTCAAAACAAAGTCCTAAATCTTTATTTCCCAAAAGGCAACGTAGAAAGTTTTTCGAAAAGAATTAAGGATTTGTTTTTAAATACTAATTTAATACAAGACCGAAGGAAATTTCTTGAATTAAAATGTAATAATCATATAGATCTCGTAACTGCTCTTGCCATCCAGAAAAATCGAGAAAATGGATTCTACCAGAATGTTCTCGTGAATAATTAAAAAGCTTATAAAAGCTGAATTAAAACACCTCAGCTCAGTTGCTGTTGTTTTAAGCGAACTGTATGTTTACTTAGCGCTGTTATTGACTGTACCGAATTTGCTGTGAGATTGGTTTAACTTTCCCTGTTTTGAATTGAGTTCAGTTTAACGTTTGAGATATTGTGATATTGTACGAATGTTGCTGAGGAAATATTTTAGTATTTTGTTTTATTTCTTTTGAAAAGAATAAATTTTATTAATTTTTGAACGACTTGTGCATTCAATACATTACGAACCCGTACGCACGCAACAATGTAACTGTACAGGAAATTTAAAACATCAGATTTTTAGTAATGTACCAGGAATTTTTATTTTATATGAAATTTAAGAATATTATTTACTATATTCTCCTCCTCTCCACTGTAGGTTTCGTGACTCGGCCAAGACATCTACACTGGAAGCACCCTTCTCCTTTTCTTTGAGGTAGAACGCGTACAATTACAATATAAACATTCCGTTTTCATATGTTCTGTTATTTCCATCGGAAAAATCCTCATTCAGAGACTTAAGACTTTTGATGAAACTTATCTTATATTGGTTCTTCATGCGTTTTTGGTTGTTTTATTTTGTGCTTTACTTTTTCTGTTTCTTTGAATCACCTGAAAGGGATTTCCTTTCCTTGTGAGAACAATTTCGGTGACAAATGCAACAAAATAATGTTACCTATTTTTCTTCTTCGTACGTACATTAAAGGGGTTCATGGATTTGGAGTGAATAACGACGACAGTTGATGAGGTATCAAAACACACTTTAATGGCCAGTAGTTTTCAAGACAGCTCCAAAACCATGCTTACAGTAGTTTGGAGAACTACTATAAACAGGCTGAGACAATCAGCGACACAGCCTTCAGGCTGTAAAGGTAGAGACAGCTTCACCCTTACAAGGATAATACTGTACCCTTACAAGGATAATGGTTGCATAACGTGCTTGCCTACAATAATGTTACTTTTTTTCTTCTTCGTACGTACCTTAAAGGGGTTCGCAGATTTGGAGTGAATAACGACGATGCTTGATGAAGTACAAAGACACACTTTACTGGTTCATATTTTTTAAAACAGCTCCAAAGTTACGCTTACGGTTGTCGAAGTACTTTCAACACACTGAGACAATCAGCGACAGAGCCTTCAGGCTATAACGGTGGAGACAGCTTCAAGGCAAAGCACCAGAGTACGACTCCCGACTCTGCTCGGTCGTTCTCGCAGTACTACGCACTCTCGAGACACTCCACTTTACAACTCGCGATGCAATCGACGATACACTAGAGTATAGCTCCCGACTGCGTTCGGTCGTTCTCGAAGCTCAACAAACTCAAGATAAAACTCGGGGATGCACTAACTCGCGATACACTAAGAGATTCTCTCAATGCAATCTACGACCAACTCGGCGTTAGACTACGCGACACTCGCTCACTGACTATCAACTCGATGAACTCCGCACTGATTGACACTCCGCATACCAGTAGGGTTTATATAGCTTTTGGCTTGTGTTCGAGAACATTTTGCGAATTCGTTCCAGAAGGTTCTCCATCCGTCTATGGTATATCGCCGATTTTGTTTCCATATGGGCGACTTCTCGCCAAATGTGGCAACCCTGTCATCCATTGTCGTTTTCTGACAATCCTAAGTCTGCTTTGCGAGGAGGCTATCTTACCGCGCCTGGACATTTCGTAGCAATAACATTATTTTCTCCGAACATATTAACGGCTAGATCACGATGCCTAGATAATAAGGGCGTTCAAAATCAAAAGGACTGCTTTTACAGTAGACTGTTTAGAAAACTATGGAATTTCGAAACCATTACACATTGTTTTCTGTGTCCATCCAAAAGGGTAATAATGGGCGAAATTGCTTGATAGTCCATAATCAATTAGTACGGGATTTTTTGGCTTACCAGTTAAGATAAATATTGTTGGCATGAAGTTGCGGACCGCACTCAATAATATTTCAGCAATAACTCAACGCTCAGCCAAAATCTGGCTTTTCCCTTCTTACGAGGACTTTTGACATTTTGTCGGGAACAGTGGTTATTTACTTCTCGTTGACGTTAAATACATATCGGAAGGAGGGATTTTGTATTTCACATACAAACTTTCTAACAAACGAAAAACTTTCTGAACATTCTGTTTATTGATATCAAGGACTCCTGCCTCTGGAGTGTTTTCTGGTAATCCCAGGGAACTGTTTTTCTTTCTGTTTAGGCTTATAAGGATACAATTATGCTAAATTGATATAAAAACACAAATTGGTAGGTTAAAAAATTCAGGGCTCTGTTTTGAATAGTTTATTTTTTATCTATGCCTAGAGATATCCACTCGAACCTGTTTCTGTGCGATTTTTTTTGTGCAGTATATGAAAATGTCAATCAAATTAGAACACAATTGACGAAGTTATCAATAAAAAGTAAAATAATCAATGAAGAAGAGCTTCAGTCTTGTATGTCTGGCAACCGAGACATATATAAGCGTCTACTGAAACAACAGTCGTCGCAAAACTGATCTCAACTGCACGGTAACTAAAAAAAGGTTAACTCTAAACGATTCTATTTTTGTAGCCACCCGTGGAGTTTTGTGCGATTTTTTTATGCGGTCCCTGTTCACCGCACAAAAACAGAAATATTTATTCAACTGTAATGACAACAAGGATAGTTTTAAAACAAAACTCTACAGAGCTGGTATCAAAAAAGAAACTTACCTATGCACATACCTTGAATTCAACAGCAGCAACATGCCAATATGGTCACTTGGGTTTCTTGTTATGAGTCAGGACTGAGTGTTTTGTGCATACTTTTGGCGAACATGGTCTTAACCGTGTTAATGCCCTGATCTCGAACAGGGAGCTGAATGCAGCTATGTGTGGTAGAATAATGGTGGTAAAAAGTGGTAGAATAACTGCACGCAAGGAGGGTTTTAAAGTTACCCTTTTATTAAACTACTAATTACAGCCACTTCCAAACTCGGAAGAGATAACAGAAAATAATGACAGCAATTGGGTCTAAACTGAACAATCAAATAATTTAAAATAGCGTTGAGTAGAAATTAAGTAGTCGTTGCTCACAGAACTAACTATGAACGCGAGGTTGGCCTCTATGCTAAACGATCAATAGTGCGTAGCAAGACTTAACTAATACTAACGCACTTAGATTACTTCAATAAGTATTAGAGTAACAGCGCTATGGCTTAGAATTTAAACAATAGCTGGTCAAGTGGACGTCGAACAAAGCCGCAGTGACCTGAGACTAAAAGCTCTCTCACACCGAGAAGCTCCTAGCTAACCTTTTAAATACGAAACTTGGCTCCACTTCAAATTAGCATAAAGCTGAAACGCGCGCTCATTCTGACGGGAATTTGAAATAAGAGCTCATAGGAAAGAGAAATTAACATAAAACTTTGTTAGTTTAAACTAAAACCTTACATATATACATGTTATACTGGAGTATATTTCTATGCTATATGTATACGTTTTAGTGGAGTATATTTTTATGTTATATGTATATATTATAGTGGAGTATATTTCAGAATCCATCCGTTAGAAAGACTCCAGAATCTAAGGTACTCTATTTCGTTCCACTAATTCGGAAATAGCCCACTTTTAGCTACGTGTCCTAGGATTCGATACTCTAAGAATTGTAATAATTACGAAAAGTAATATCGCTCAACTATGGGAAACGGTTAGCCTGCAGATAAAAGGAAACGAGCAATTAATAATAAAGTACTTAAAATAGATGAGTAGCATCTTTTAGAATATAATGGTTTTGAGTACCTGATTACTATGCCATTTTAAGAAATGTCGTAGGAATAAGAATTACTACATTTATTACTTGAAAAAGTAGTAACTTTTTAATGTATCCAAAACCATTTCGATCAATTTCGTAAAAATGGTATAATTAGGTTATCGATAACTAGCGGAGGATCCTACATGCTTCTAGACTGTAAGAAGGTCTAAGAAGAAAATTTTGCATTCTAAAATCAGAACAAAAATGCCCTTTTGTTAAGTTATTCATATTTATTTATTGCCTTTAATGTTAGGAAATAGTTTTCAAAGACATTTAATTTTGTCTTTCGATGTCAAAATCTGTTATGTTTTATTTCTTGAAAATGTATCTCATTCGAAAGCTTTCAGAATCATTTCAATTTTTGTTTGCAACGAAACAAATTCTTTTCATTATCTAGCTTCTGCTCCCTAGGTCATTTATCGCGCTTATCGAGGTCTGTTCTCAGGCTGCCCTGGCTCTGGAGCTAAGTTATCACGAACCGAGTTCTTGTAAGATATCTTCGGAACGGAATGAGCGCAGAGTTCGCTTTCTTGAAATCAAGTTGAGACTAGCAGTACTCTGAGTCGGAACTCGAGTCCCTAAAATAAGTCTTTGTTGTACCTGTTTGTTTTGAATTACAAGGAACTAAAAGGGGAGACTTTGTAACTGCATATTTAGCTGCAGGAGAATGCACAAAAAATATTTTCATTATTTAGCTTGAATTTTATGATCTCTCGTCTGCAGCAAACTGATTAAGATAAATTGAAGAAATTTTATTAAAAATAATTTTAAACAATTTCTTGGATCACCTGCATTAGAATTACATAATCTACACATAATCTATTTTGTAATTTGTACACATAATCAGTTTTGTAGAAATTCTACCTCTGTTAGCGTGATGGTAAAATCAAAGTCTAGTACAATCTTGAGCCTGGACTCGAACCGCAAAGAAGGCATGGATGTTCTTAAGGTCTACGGCATGGGAGCGATTGATGAGCCGATAATCTTTCGAGAAATTTGGTAGTAGAGAAAGAGGGATGGAAGACTCTCGGGTGCGTCCCTGAAGTGATCTCCATCAAAACTGGGATGTCAGCAACAACTTACATTGCGTAAACTTCCTTCGACTGATCTTGGTTTTCCACTCACTCGATACATTCTCAAATGGAAAAAAGAAACACGTTTTCTGGCATTCATGAAAATATCTTAAATGAGGTGTTCAATAAGGAATGACCCTTTATTTACAATTCGAAAAACTAGGCGGAAGTAGAGGAAAAATGGGTATAAATCGTAGACATGTTACGCCTGAAAACATTCTTGCACTTCTGCATGGCATCAGTTTTAGTGATACTTTGAGTACAGAGGCTGTTCGCACGATTTTCGTAAGCGGTAATAAAAAATCATTTCCAGCAAAAGAAGTAATTGCAATTGTACTATGTTTTTAAAAGTCAAAATTATCGTCTGTGGCTTGAAAGTTTTCTAAATGGCGAATTGAACAAAGCAGTGGTTCGAAGGCTACATTGACGCTCTTTCCGAAGAGAAATATGCGTACTCCATTATAAAAAACGATGTGAGAGTCATGGTTTTGTGATATCTAAAGCGTCGATAGGTAATATCATCAACAAGAAAGGAAAAACACGTCAAATTGAAGCCTCAAGTGGGTCAAAAATTCCAAACAAGTATCCGAGGATAAAACGGACATCTTCGACTATTGCAAATGTACGTTGTTTAATGTTAAAAGAAAATCCCCCTAGTCGAAGGACAGTTGCAAAATCATTAAAATGCTCGGCGTCCACTGCAAACAAAATGATAAACGCTGATTTAAATCTTAAAGTGAAAAAACGCAATGTGCATCCTCTTCTTCCGAAGCGTATCGCTCGACGCAGGACACGCTGCAGAATTCTATATGAAAAACACTTATCCGAAGAAAAATGGAAAACAATTGTCACAATAGATGGAGCATGGGTGGGTGTATTTAAATGATTGTAACGAAAAAAGAGCCATTTATTATCATAAAAGGAGAGAAAAAAAATTTAAGTACATGGCTTAAAGAATCGAAAGAAAGTTTTTCTAAGGGATTCATGATTGTTGCTGGTTTTTCTTATAATGGCGAGTTAAAAATAAAGATAATGCAAAACAATGTCAAGATTAACTCCAAATACTATCAGGAACATATTTTATCGCCCATTTTTTTCAATGAAACACCATCGCTTTACCCACAGTGCCATCCATCTGTGAGACTCCATCGGGACAAAGCTAGCAGTCACACATCAAAATCCACTGTAAATTTCCTGAAAGAAATGGAACAAAAAACTGGTATCGAGGCCATACCCTTCGCTAATATCCCTACTAAACCTCCCGATGTGTCACCTATGGACGTTTGTGCTTTCGGACTTTTAAAAACTGCATTATCCAAACGTTGTCCCAAAACCCTAACGGGACTCTGGAAAGCTGTTCGGGAGGAATGGGATAGAATTTCTCTTCCGACACTTCAAAAGGCATTATTATCCTGGAAATTGCGGTGTCGAAAGATAGCTCAGAATAAGGGATGTCAAATAGAACATTTAAAACACAAGAATTTTATGTAATTTAGTTTTGTGAATACAATATACATCGTCTAAAAAATGTGCGAACAACCTCTGTAAGAACGAAATTGGAGGTGATTTAAAAAAGAGACATCAGCTTTTTGGCATTTTCTTAATTGGCTATGCTTTTCCTGAAAAGCATACATAATAGGTGCGAAGTATACAGAAAAGCATAAAGCTAGACAAGCGTAAAAAATAATGAAATTTCCGAACGGAAATCGACTGAATGCCTTGTCGATTTTCTCGCCTCATCATTGCAGAGCAAATAGGCTGCCATGGGGAGTTAAAAATACACAAAATACATATATAAGCTGCACAAATACGCAACAGACCGGCAAGAAATTTGGGTTAAAGAAGAAAATAAGCAGAAGAAAATTTCGTTGACTGGCATTTTCTGAGAAAATCTAAAAAGATCCATGCGGTTGCCATAGGGACCAAAGGAAACTGTTATCAAAGACCACTGGAACGGAAAAAAAGGAGAGATACTACTAGCGGCGAAAGAAAACTAAATAAAATGTTGCACACATGCTGTATATAGAAGCGAAAAATCGTGGAATATCACCTTTGGCCTCATCCATCACCAGTTATAGGGTGGGAGAGTTTAGAGGTTCGAAAGATAACGAAGAGACGGAAAAAAGACTGTGTGACAAAGGATGAGAAAGGGAATAAAGTGTCAAAGTGCAAGTTCCGGCATTTAATGGTGGAAGTTCCACCGACAGTGGGGGACCAGTCGGAAAGCAAGGTCACAGTTTAGCTTTAATAAAAATAAAAAGTAAGGCTCTGAAGAGTACACATTTAAATTGGGTACCGACAGTGAACCATTGTATCCTCAGTATCTTTTACCCTGAGTAAAACTTTTAACTTTTTACATCGGTTGACAGGATGACGATAAGTTAGATTCGACTTTTTAAATGAGTGTTTTTAATCAGTACAGTGGATGGTAAGGTGAAAAAATAATTGTGACTATTTTAATAATAGCTTGTTAGGATGAAATTAAAAGTGCAGCATACTATACAAAGCATTAAATATTTATTGATGAAATTTATATTGTTGCATTCATTTATTGCCGTTTCCATTGTACTAGTACACTGCCTTGTTGGAATTCTATTCCGAACGGATAAAGTCTCGTGATTATTAATGCAATTTAAAAACGGATATAACACAATAACCAGACAAAGAGACTAGAAAATGACTACCTTTGAGAAGGTTTAAAGTGATCAGAATCAAATAAACTATCAAACGGAGGCTTGCGCCAAAGTTTTGTACTGAAAGTTTTGTTACTGAGGTAAAAGAATGGTTATTTAACTTAATATGGCAGCCATTTTTAGTTAAGATCTTCAGAAATTAAATTATTGAATAAGTCTACAAATATGCCTTTAATGTTCAAGACCACAAGCAAGCGATATTACTTTAATTAAAGCTCATAATAAATACTATAGACTGCGTAAACTTGGGTAGTACGAAGCTCGTTTTGCCGGCAGCCGTATATTTAAATAGTAAATAAATCCTTTTCTCTCTTCTGTTACTATTTACAGTATAAACTTCTTTCTTCATTGCTTACAGATGTGATAAATATTGCAACGATTCACAGGAAAAGTAGATATTGGGTTTGCCTTTATACTGTTTTATTGGTTGTCTTGTCAGTCGGTTTATCGAATGTGGGTTTCCAGCCAAGAAGTTTCTTCAGGGTGGGCTATCCAGAGTAAAGACAGGAGCGTTCTTCGCGTCGCACAGAAGGAAATTTGCGATTTCGTTGTGACGTCACTGGCTACCGCTCTTTCAGGCATTGCTCTTGATAAAACTAAGGCATTAAGATAGAATAATACTCCGAACAAGTATTCACTTGAAAGTCCAACAACAAAACAACAGATGTCAAACAACAGATCGCGCAGCAGTTTAAATCATTCCAGTCATTCTTATCTAATCACTGTATCTTATCTCGTTAAATTACACTAAAGAATATGTATTGTTAAGAAGGAAAACTTCTTCGCAAAGGAGTGGTTCCGTCTCAAAGCAGAGAGAAACAGAATATCTGTCGCCAAAGCTCGAAGCCGGCCTCGAAGGTTAGTTTATCAAGAGTTCATAAACCGAATATCATTTTAAAATTCTTTAAACTTTAAAGAAAAAGAAAATATTTTTTCGCGCAAGTAAATTAATTAATGGATTAGTTATTTTGAGCAAACAATAAGAAAATCCAACTTTAATTTATCGCGAAACGTCAAAAAAGAAATGTTTTCTCAAAGAACTTTTCTTCTTAATACGTGTTCCTCAATTTCCTGTACACATCGCGGAGGGAGAAATTCTCGCCGCCAGGTTCCGTCGCCAAATCTCTTGGCGAATTTTTCCTCAGCTTTGCAGCGGTGTATTAGCAAACTGGTTTACATTACGTCTATGGAAATATTTCCTTCTTCACATAGACTTTCTTTGTTTATGCTTTGGCAGCTGAGGGTGATCGTTCGGTAAAACATCGAAACTAGTCCTCTGAAAATTTGCAAATAATACTCTGATTTTTGTCGTTTGACTTTCAAATTAATACTAATGCATTAATTAGAAGGTATCTCCCTCTACTCGTCTCGGCGAAATGCTCCAAGTTTGGTTCAAGAAAATTATAACTATCCGGAACTCGCCTTATTGTCCTGGTGCATAAGTACCAGTGCCTTCCTCGATTGTTAAAATCATCCTTTTTCAGGAGTTTCTTCTGGAGTCTTTTACGAGAATGGGAAAAGATTTGTTCAAGGAAATATCATCAGTGGAAACATCAGCAGCCGTAGGGAACAGCAGACTGGCGATACACAGCAATGAAGATTGCAATTGAATGAATGTACGAGGAATGTCGTCACGCTCTTTAGAAATTCTTAACGAAACTGCCTTTCAACGTAAAGTTTCTGGTTACAGTGCCACGAAAGTAAAGAGACTAGTGAAGGATATATATATGTATATATAAAAACCATGGAACTGAGAAATAGCTAAAACCTTGTAAAGTTTCTCGTAATTTTATTAAGTAATGTTAAGTTTATGCAACTTTCCTATCTTTCTAGTTTCAGCTTACAATTTCTTACCAGAATGTAATTTCAGAAACGCAGTTAATACAAATCAGTAAAGAGTAGTATTTAAGTCGATGTTTCACCGACTTCGAGAGAGAGCCCGAGTTTCTGAGTAGCGCACGTTTGCCTTTTGGCTACGCCTCTCTTAGCTATTGCTACGCTCGGCCATACTTTAGGCCCTTGTTTGGCGTCGCCAACTGAATTAAGATTTAATGGCCAACTACTTAGAATCTTGATAGCGTCGGCTATATCCTTCAGCTAGCTTTAGTTAAGCTTAGTTAAGTTTAATTTTATATTCATTTAAGTTCAAGCCCTAGTGGAGGCTTTGCTGTACGTTCCGATTTAAGAACTAATTGTACCATGTTTATTCTGAGAAATAAAGGCTAGTTGACCCTTCTTAAGTCTTACGTCTCTGTTAACACACTTAAACGATTATTCCCTTATTAGTGTTTGTGGGGTTCAAGAATTGCACTCTGAATTAAATAAGTAAAACCTCACACACTTGCAAAAGAAAGTTCAACGTTTGTAGAGAAAAGCTCCCTTTCGATCTTAAGTTTTAGATATTTTGTTTTCATTTTCCCATTTTAGAATTCAGTTTTAGTCCTAAAACATTCTCTTAATGTATTACAGCCTTGCGTTTTATTATGATAATTATTAAGTAATGTACGGGAAAAGTAATAATCAGTAAATGTGGATATTAAAGTATCAGTACATGTCAATCTAATGAACAAAGTATATTTCAGTCAAGTGTTTTAAAGTGAGCGAGCAATTTGGAAAAAACAAACTTACTATTGCAAACATAACGGCTTTAAAATTACGTAAAATTAGATACCTGTTTCGTTTTCTGGTGAGTACGTTAACAATCTGAAAGGAAAGTTATTCATATACTTGTGTTTGGCACATAACATTCAATTACTAGAACTAGTCCAATAAATCACATTTTGGGGGAAGGTTATGTTGGAAGCCTTTCAGTAAATGTACAGAAAAAACTCATTTTCTCTGATTTTACGAAATATTATAAAATTTAGAATGGAAAAATAACACTTTACAAGAGGTTTTTCAGTGTCATACTGAGTATCCTATTTGGACTAGGCGAATTCAGAATATTTTTTAAACTTTATTGCAAAGAATTCAACGTACATTGAATGAGATTATTTGTTGAACTGAGTTGTAAGGTTTATCCTAATTTTATTAACAGTTATTTTAAGTTTATGCATCTTTTCTATCTGTTCTAGTCTCGGCTTACAATTTGCTACCAGAATGTAATTTCAGAAACGCAGTTAATGCAAATGAGTAAGAGTACTATTTAAGTCTGTGTTTCACCGACTTCGAGAGAGAGAGTCTGAGTTTCTGACTAGCTCGCGTTAGCCTTTTGGCTACGTCTCTCTTAGCTTTGCTATGCTCGGCTGTACTTTAGACCCTTGTTTGGCTTCGCCGACTTAATTGAGATTCAGGAGCCAACTACACTCACGTTTGTGAAAATTGCAACACCAAGAAGGAATCGTCATAATTGAATGCAATTTAATACACAGTTGAGTGGTAGTGGTACAAATAAATGATTAAATGTTCAAAGCAAACAAACAAGAACAAGAGATCAGAATCAGTATTTTGTGTGGCCACCACGCGCCGCAATAAGTGCTGCTACACGACGTGGCATGGAGTCAAACAAAGTTTGAATGTCTGACTGAGGAAGAGCATTCCATATCGTTTGTACGCGTACCCAAAGTTCGTCTGCAGACGCAACAGGACGAGGATCACGAGCAAGACGCCGACCAATGACATCCCACACATGTTCAATTGGCGACATATCCGGGGAACACGCAGGCCAAGGAAGAAGCTGTACCTGCTGCGCTGCAAAGAAGGATTTAACAATCCGAGCAGTATGAGGGCGGGCATTGTCCTGTTGAAATACAGCGCCTGGCAAGCTTTGAAGGAAGGGAACAGCTTCGGGCTGTAGAACTTCACGGATATACCGGTTGCTGTTCAGATTGCCCACAATTCGTAGCAATTGAGATCGTCTATGATATGCTATGGCGCCCCAGACCATAACTCCGGGTGTTCGTCCACTGTGGCGTTCGATAATGCACTCCGGAAGGTGGCGTTCACCGGCATAGCGTCTGACACGAATGCGGCCATCATGGTACCACAAATTAAAGCGGGATTCGTCAGAAAACACGACATGCTGCCAATCAGCACGCCAGTCTCTATGCTGATTGGCCCATTGTAGCCGCAGGCGGCGATGGTCGTGCGTTAGGGGGATCCTGTATAAAGGAGTCCGTGCGCGCAGTCCACACTGCAGCAGACGTCTACGAATTGATGAAGCACACAATGAAACACCTGTAGCTATTGACCACAGTGCTGCCAATTGTCTAGAGGAAGCTGTACGGTCCGTCCGCGCCATGCGGACCAGGTGTCTATCATCGCGAGCTGACGTCACATTTCGGGGTCCACTCCCGGATTTCCGAGTTGTCCGACACTCGTCCGTCCACTGCTTCCAAACGCGCATCACTGTGCTGCTGTTACGCTGCACACGAGAGGCTACTGCACGATACGACAATCCAGCTTCACGAAGGCCGATGATTCTCCCTCGTTCAAACTCTGTAAGTTGTTCAAATCTCGCTCTCTTTCGTCGACGAGGCATAAGTACAGATTGAGTTAACGTTTACCACTAGCAGATAACCACCGATAACCATACACGCCTCGCTACAGCCGTCTATTTATTCAGATCCATCAGCCGTTCAGAGGGCGCTGCTCAGCATACGCATGCGCTACGGATTTGCAATTCTAATCATTTGCATATCATGCGCGACTTTGCATTTCCTGAAAATTTCAGTTCACTCGCGTAAGTCCTTCATGGTGTTGCAATTTTCACAAACGTGAGTGTACTTAGAATGTTGATAGCTTCGACTATATCTTTCAGTTAGCTTTAGTTAAGCTTTGTTAAGTTTAATTTTATATTCATTTAAGTTCAAGACCAAGTGGAGGCTTTGCTATACGTGCCGAGTTAGTAACTGATTGTCTTTATTCTAAGAAATAAAGGGTAGTTAACCTTTCTTAAGTCTTATGTATTTGTTCACACACTAAAGCGATTATTCGCTTGTTAGTGTTTGTGGGGTTCCTAGGATTGAATATTGAATTAAATAAGCAAAACCACAGGATGTTAATATCAGAAACACTTTTTTTGTGTCCTACCTGATGTTCGCAATCCCCATACTATTGAAAGGCTTATTTTACGGAAGATTCGACAAGAGAAATTAGCTTCTTATAGCGCATACTCTGTTTTTATGAAAGAAGTGATTAGCAAGCAACAAAGCAAATTACTCGGTCTTGGTAAGGAGGAAACACACGTAGAAGGAACTTATCAGGTCATGTATAATAGTAATTATGTAAATTCTTGTGAAGATTACTAATATTCTGACATGAGCTTTCGAATCTCAGCGACTTTATTTCAATAAAAAATAAAGGAAGGAAATATTTTGATATTCAGAACAATGTAATTTTGAGGTCCTAAATTCTAAAAGAGCTGAAATTTGATCAATGAGGGAAAATATAATTAGAAGAAATTTACCCAACCGATCGCCGTTTTCAAACTCGATAAGCAGTGTAACAGCTTCGTGTGGAATTTAGAATTGTTCACGATAATATTATTTTGAACGTTGAGGAGTCGGAGTAATTTTTTAGATAATGAAGTAACCGGCAAAGATTGATCTGTACACTCAGTTTGTTAAGAAGTTATGATTTTTTTGACACTCAGTTTTGATAGACTTGACTGACGCGTGTCATATCCGATGATTATTTTGTACTTCAGAATTGCGTGCTCCGTTACACTTCTCTTACATCTCGTTTGCTTTGGAAGCTTGAAGTGTACGAAATGTTTTAAAGGTTATTTCTGATAATTCATTTCTAAGATCTTTTTAATTAGTTTGAAATATGTTGCCTGAAAACAAAGAACTTATATTAAAGTTATTTGCTCTGCTTAATAAAAATATTTTGTCAAAAATGACTATCAAATTTCCTGTCATTATTTCACAATTTGCTAATGAATTAACTTTTTTAATATGGCTAACATTTTGGAAAATCGATACCAAATAATGGAAACAAGAAAAAACAATGAAATGATCTCGGTTTTATTCGATCATCCGTGGCAGACGGAAAGTTTACAGAGGCTGTTCGCACATTTTCTAGACGATTTAGGTAAGCGGTAATAAAACATCGTTTGCCGCAAAAGAAGTAATTGCAATTGTACTATGTTTTTAAAAGTCAATTATCGTCTGTGGCTTGAAAGTTTTGTTTTTATTCAAAATGGCGAATTGAACAAAGCAGTGGTTCGAAGGCTACATTGACGCTCTTTCCGAAGAGAAATAGGCATACTCCGTTATACAAAAACGATGTGAGAGTCATGGTTTTGGGATATCTAAAGTGTCGATAGGTAATATCATCAACAAGAAAGAAAAAAAAACGTCAAATTGGAGCCTCGAGTGGGTCAAAAATTCCAAACGAGTATCCGAGGAAAAAACGCACATCTTCGACTCTTGCAAAGGTACGTTGTTTAATGTTAAAAGAAAATCCCCTTAGTCAAAGGACAGTTGCAAAATCATTAAAATGCTCGGTTAGCACTGTAAACACAATGATAAACTTTCATTTAAATCTTAAGAAAACGAAAAAACGCAATGCGCATCGTCTTCTTCCGAAGCATATCGCTCGACGCGGGACACACTGCAGAATTCTATCTGAGAAACACTTATCCAAAGAAAAATGGAAAACAATTGTCACAATAGATGAAGCACGGGTGTATTTAAATGATTGTAACAAAAAAAGAGCCATTTATTATCATAAAAGGGGAAAAAAATTTAAGTATGTGGTTCAAAGAATCGAAAGAAAGTTTTTCTAAGGAATTCATGATTGTTACTGGATTTTCTTATAATGGCAAGTTAAAAATAAAGAGAGTGCAAAAAAATGTCAAGATTCTCTCCAAATACTATCAGGAACATATTTTATCGCCCATTTTTCTGAATGAAATACCATCCATCTGTGAGACTCCATCAGGACAAAGCTAGCAGTCAGACATCAAAATCCACCGTACATTTCCTAAAAGAAATGGAACAAAAACTGGTATCCAAGGCCATACCCTTCACTAATATCCGTACTAAACCTCCCGATGTGTCACCTATGGATTTTTGTGCTTTCGCACTTTTAAAAACTACGTTGTCCCAAAACCCTAACAGGACTCTGGAAAGCTGTTCGGGAGGAATGGGATAGAATATCTTCTGACACTTCAAAAGGCATTATTCTTCGGCAAATTGCGGTTCCGAAAGATAGTTCAGAATAAGGGATGTCAAACAGAACATTTAAAACACAAGAATGTTAAGTAATTTACTTTTGTGAATACAATATACGTCGTCTAAAAAATGTGCGAACAGCCTCTGTAAACCAAGAATGAAATCGATCATATTTTCCTCCTATTTTTCGCAAACAGGAATTGTTAAGCTGCAAGATTTTCTGATATTATAAACCAAACCAAAGCTTATGAAACACTAATTGAAAATAAAAATAACTTCGTCCTTGTGCGGAATGCATTAAAACTACTATCCCTGAACACGCACATGCAAATGTAAATTTTTTAAAATGACATAGAATTGATAAAATATCTCGGAGCAATCGATGAGTTATATTTAAGTTTTCTTCCTCACATGCTTCATATAAAAATTGGAAATTTGTAGGCTTTGTCTCTCTCTCTCTCTCTCTTTCAGTGGCGTAGCTAGGGTTTCCTGTGGCCGGGGACAACTGAAGAATCTGCGCTCCTTTCTGTCTGCCAAGAATGGAAAATATTTCATTAAAAATTTCGTAGTATCAATTTGGCACCTTGGATGCTGCGCCCGGGACGCATATAAGCGTTCTGTACCACGCCACGAGCATAGAGAAAATCCTGTACTTGCGATTGAACATACTTTCCGATGACATCATTTCTCTTGGCGTAATGACGTTTAGACAAGAGGGATTCTTATGGTTTAGTTTTCGATGAATGACGCGTGTCAGTGACGCGGGCGGGAAAATTATGGTTTGTTTTCCTTGAAAAGAAACAAATTCAGCTGCAGCGTTCTGCAGATGGCTTCCTATTCCATTATAAAATCTTTCAAAGATGCTGTTAATATCAGAAGCAAACTTAAGTGCATAGATTATATAAATATGAGATTATGAATTTAGTGTAAAAACCAAAACACGACGATCTTGAACCAACTAAGGCGGCATTGTGTGCCTAGTAGGTATATTATTATTTTTACACGTCTGTTGTATTCTGTTCCTTTCACATTGCAGAAAATATTTCCTTTGCAAATGTTATTTCTCTGTTAAATGTCTGTGTCATTTCTAATATTCTGCTGTCTTAAATGAAAGAAAAATGCATTCCGTATTGTCGCTGAATTTAATGTACTTGTATATACGAAATGTAATAATGTATACGAAAAAAAACTTCCTTCTTTGACACACTATTTTTATGCAAAAGTACAAAAGATATTACACATTAAAAAATGGGCAATATTCATAAAGTAATATTATTCAGTTTAAAATACGTATCTGTATTCCTCTCTTCCAAATCTTTATTAGTCTAACTTCAAAAATAAATTTTACTTTTTCAAACTCGTTATAAATATTGTGAATTTCCTGCGTACTATCTTAGCTCGCAACGTCGTTTTTGCTATTTCCGAAAAATGTCTTGTCTCATGCTTTAAGAGATTCGATCTGTAGAGAATGGATATGTAATGAACATGAAATAATGAATTAATAATCACACTTTCAATATGTAGGGTTTTAAATTAAGAATACATTTATTAAAAATGTCTGCGCTTAGTGTTAATACACATTTACGGAGTTAGCGCAAGAAGAAATAATACTTTTTCTCTCTAGGGAAAAAAACTACATTTTTTATATTGAATTCACCACACTACAGTGTTGTAAGAGTAACCTCGTAGCAATAAAAAATACAACGCACATAATAATCTTTTCGGTACTGTTCTCATAATGTAAACAAACGATATGGAGGTATACCCTCGAAACCCAAGCAAAGTCAAGGCGTTCCTAAGCGTAGAGGAAATGATGTCATCGGAAGCCATATCCAGTCACAAGAAGGGAAGTTTCCCAATGTGCGTGGCGCGGTACAGAATGCTTATATGCACCCGGAGACAGATGTTCCCTTTGCCCCACTTTATCTCCCCGGGAGTTCGACGTAGAGTACTCTGCGAAGCTACTGGCTAGGATCTGTGCCTAGGCAGTCTCGGCCACGGGGATATAAAATTCATGAGCTTGGCGGTGACCGATGGTCCGTGGGGTGGGGTTCAGTTTTACTGTCCGGGCGGCGTAAGTTCCCGCTAACTAGGGTATCAGTAGCCGAATAGCGCTCGGTCCACGCTGTCCGCGGTATTCTGTGTGAAGCCTGAAGGGAGGGGCTCTCTCGTAGTACTGGCAGGTAGCATCAATCAATGGCCAGTGAAAGCTCCATGTTCTCAAACGCACCCGGCCGTGGTCTCTGACCTCTGGGACGGTGGCCTTGGCTGGCCAGTTTAGCGGTGGGTTTCAAGAGGGAGCCTAAATAGTTCAGGATCTCAGAGGTGTGGGACTCAGTGACTTGGCATCGTGTCTTTCCATCGTTTAAGGGTGGCTTCTGACTGTGATTAAGTTGACGGAGCTGGTATACAGTTAGTTAGCCCCACCCTAGCTACGCCATTGATCGCTTGCCTTCTTGGTGAAACTGGAATGTATGTCCGAATAGCAATCAGAAGGCTCGTCTAAGCAAACCTTATGGCTCTATAAATTTAGTACACTTAAAAAGTGTATTTTGGTGAAAAGGAGAAAAATGTAAACGCACATCATACGTGCATAAATATATTCTTTTAAATTAGAATACCCAGAGTGAAGTAAAAAAAATACGTATGTATTAAACATTTTATTTTTTCTGAAACATACGCATTGACGAAAATAGCTCTTATTTTAAATTTATTATTCTTTCGACGCATTTTACTTGTTTTGCCTTAAAGCACCTATTTAAGCGTGTCTGAAAGTTTCAATCCTATTTTTTGATCTGGAACAATAGGTTCATTTAAATGGAAATATGTTTAGGGAATTTATGGCTTTATATATTTTTATGTGTATATGCGTTTAAACGACTTCTAAACCGATTTCGTTGATTTTCCTTCGTATCATTTTTTCTTTCTTTTAGAAAAAAGAGATCCTTTTTTAACCCTAAGGTAATAAGAACGTGAATGGAGAAATCTGCCTTCAGAATTACACCAAAAAGTATTCCGTTTTACTTACCAAACTCTCGAGGAGAAAGGTATTTAGAAAGGAATGTGTGTTTTATAGCATGAGATGTGTTTTGCATATTTTACTCTGGGAAAAAAAGCAGCGATATAAAAAGTATGAACAGGGGAAAGCAGTAATTACATATTTAAACTTTTTTATCATTTTAAGCAGATTTTTATGTTCTTTAAATTATAAAACAGACAAAAAATGAATTGCATATTGTTTTCTTTGCATGTGAAAAGAAAGCATTATGGAGTTCAATTATTTTTGCATTGTTATTTCAAGTAAATTTATTGGTAAATTAACCATGCTTTATTCTACGTAATTCGTGAAACTAATGTGTGTGTTAAACCAATGGAATACATTTGAAATATTTTTCAAAGATCTGAATACTGGTTTATCTCTTTCTATGTAAGCGAAATACTACAGACTCATCATGAGATCTCCGAAACTATACACCCGATTGACTTGAAATTTTGCATAGTTAACTCAATCCACGATGCAGACGCGCACTAAGAACGGATTTTACGTAAATCCTGTCCAAAATGGATTTTTGTTATGCCATCACAGGCGGGCAGTAAACAACGCAAGGCGAAAACGTCGTGGTACAAAACATTGTGGGAAATCATCGCAGTTCTAAAGCATCGTGTCTGCGATGTTACAGGCAGATTTTCAGGCTTTAATAATTGTAAACTTTAATGATTGTTTAATAATTGTAAAAACTCTCATAATGATTTGTGAAGGCAAGATGGAAAGAAGTATAATTTTCACTTTCATGTTTTTTATTAACTAATAAATATTTGCTGAAAATGTAAAATGGAAACTTAAGAATAGAAAAATAACGCAACTTATAGCACTTGATTTTAAACTGACATAGTTAACTAACAAAGGTCATTAATAAATTATTTTTTATAAAGTTTTACTGGTAATTTTTCATTAAATAGATAATATAAAAAATATTAAAAGAAAGATAAGTTCATGCAGTTACTTATCTATAAAAAAATTGCTGAGTTAATTATGATATTATTTTCTTCGCTTTTGTTAATCTGCTACTCTTATAGTGAAAATGATTTCTTGTTTTGTTTAAATTTCTTGTTTTTTAAAAATTTATTAGTTAATAAAAGATATGAAATTAAAAATTATCCTTCTTTACACCTTGGCCTTATAAATCATTATGCGAATATCTATTAACAATTATTAAAGCCTGAAAAAAAGCATGTCTGCGATGTTATCGTCATGTGCTGATTTGTAGGTACTTTATTTTTTACCACGATATTTTCTACGACGATGTTTTTAAACTGCGAAGTTTTTGAACCGCTTTATTTTCGACGACGATTTTTTGTACCTCAACATTTTAGAACTGCAATGATTTCTCTTTGCTTTATTTTCTTCCACGATGTTTTTGTACCACGACGTTCTCGCCTTGCGTTGTTTTCGCCGCGACGTTTTTGCCGCTATGCTTTCGGCTGTAACCCATACAACATGTTGTTTAAGTCCTTCTCAGTAACTGCCAGATCGTTTGATGATATCCTTTGAGATGAGTTTGATTTTAGAGAGTGTACGAATCGTACGGAATGAATTCAGGAATTAAAACGAGTCCTGATTTTGTTTTTGTACAACAAAATATAAATGGGCAGTGATTTGCCGCATTATCATGATGAAAGAATCGATTTCATGACTGCCGCACAGAACTCGTATCTTGAGTAAATTTAAATATTTGTAACTGTAGGAGGCGAACGTTTTTTCATTTTTGATGACTGAACTGAAGATGCTTAAACTTTATACCTGAGCTTTCTTCCGCGTCGTCTGGATTTCTTCTTCCTTTATCGACCCTTGAGAGATGAACAATTTTCTCATTACCTTTAGATCGAACCCTAAATGCCAGGTATTGCCAAGCAAAATACAAATTATTGCCAATCTCATTGATAAAATTTTAAGAGCTGTCCCTAGATGTTTTCAAATATTGGAGGTATATAGCGTTCTAACTTTAAGAAGTTGTTTTCAATAGAAAGA
Source organism: Stegodyphus mimosarum (assembly GCA_000611955.2). Taxonomy (NCBI): domain Eukaryota; kingdom Metazoa; phylum Arthropoda; class Arachnida; order Araneae; family Eresidae; genus Stegodyphus; species Stegodyphus mimosarum. Next base: position 219,450 of record KK117288.1, on the reverse strand, counting down.
AGCAAAACACCTAAATTAGTAAGAATTTGGCATTTTTTAGCATAAAGGAGCGTTAGCTCACAAGCGTTATTAATTTCGTTGTGGCATTTTACGTTCATTCACTATAAATGTCTGAATCACTTTTCAAATGGTTGCCGCCAAGTATTAGAGCCCCATATTAAAGAAATTAAATAATGAAGAATCTGCATAAATGTATATATGTTTCTGGCAATGCGAGAAAACAATGGTACCTACAGACATCAAATTTTGAATAACGTAGTCCTCTGTTCGAATACGGGCATATGAAGCCCGAATTTGGAATTTGTTTTATTACCTATTTCATATTTTATAAAAATTTTTGATGGATCTTGAAGCTCGGTTATTTTATGCGCAAGATATCTCTTTTGTGATATTGCTATTGAACTGTTTTATGGTTTAACTTCGAAGAGCGTGGTATTAAATAAATAAAAGTTACATATAAAGCGTTAAAAAATTTCTCTTTGGGCGTAATATGAAATCTGAGAACTTTCAGATTTCATTTTTTCTAATCATAAACAAATATTTTTCTAATCCTTGAAATAGGTGCATTGTTTTCAGATACTACGTAGAACACCCTCCAGGCAAAGTAAATATGCGGACATAATATCATACTTCAAAAACCGACAAACAAGAAAAATGGAAAATATCTAGAAGCTGCACTTTGCATTTGGGGTGGTGCTGCCATTGGGCGAAATATAAGACTTCTAATGTATCCTCCAGCAATATTGCACGTACTTGATTTCCAGAGTAGTGCCGTTTAGAAATGTCATTTAAGAAAGGCATTACATTTGTAATTTATATTTCAGTTTTAATCCATCTGTTACATATTTACAAATTCAAAAACATGGCACAAAACTGTCTAAAACAATTTGACTTCATACTGATAAAGTAGACTTTTCACGTGATAGAAGTGTAGAAGTTTGAATTAGTTTAGAAATTCCTAATAATCAAAAAACTTAAATAACTATTGAATTTGTTGAAATCTTTATCCTTTTATTTCTAGTTTTGTCTAACGTTCTCTGACCTCAAAGAAATGACGATAAGATTATGCTATTTGCAACTGTGTCACGAAGGGATGGTCAAGTATAATATGGAAGGAAGATATTAATTGTAAACGAGATAGAAAAGTCTGGTAAATGCTTTTT
>KK117288.1:73723-218233 GCA_000611955.2 Stegodyphus mimosarum | reverse complement strand
AAGGATAGAAAAGATTCAGGTTTCGCATGGTTGAAAAAAGGTAGTGACCGTGATGAAATAGGAGAATTCCTTTACTTTGAAGCAAAAACAATACTTCGACTTTTTTCACTTCCTTGCCCAAAGTAAAAACGAAGTATTGTAATCGCGAAAAATTTCGGGTACCATATTTCAACCAAAATATCTATTTTGACCGCTATCGGATGTGATTTAACGATGTTTTTGAGTGACACTAGTGCGTAAGGACAGAATAAAGGACTCTTTCCTGAATAAAAGACTCTTTCCCCCCAAAATAATTATAAAACTTATTTAAAATGGATTCTGAAGAGATTTTTTTTGTGGTGTCTGCGTATGTACGTAGCTCGCATAATTCAAAAACGAGTAACCTCAGAACGTTGAAATTTTGTATATGAGGCTGCTACAACATGTAGATGTGTACCTCGTATTTTGGATGCAATCGCCCGGACCAAAAGTATATGCCCTTAGTTAATCTGCATGCAATAATTGTGGATTACCAAGAATTTAAAACTTTTTAAGTGCGGCTAAGCCTAATTCTTCGCTATGATCGCGTCCATATTTATTTACATTTGAAACTTAGCAGAATAGTGGATTTGTTGCCAATCTAGAGAAACTAAGCTTTTCAACAAGAAAAATAACATCTTTTTTATTCTCGCGAATTAAATTATGCTGTACCCCAAGAACACATCCAAAGTCTCTTTGAATCAATGCCGAGGCGTGTGGCAGCGGTGATCTCCAACAATGGCGGCTACTCTGGCTACTGATTCTGGAAGGAACCACACTTCACAGAAGTCCGTAAATTTAATCATTTGATACTTGGTCAACATGCTATCTACTAAATAAATTTTGTTGTGATAGCTCTCGTCTTTCTTGGTGTTGCAATTTGGGTGACCAGCAGTGTATATATATAAATATATACTCGAGTATACTTATTTATATTTTATTGTAATGTAAAAGTTTAATTTACGAATTAAATTAAGTAATATATAAATTTAAAAGGTTTAAGTATTCTTTGATTATATAGAGTACACTTAGGATACATTGATTTTTAATGGCGAAATGATTTTATGGTGGTACATATATTTTTGCTTCATATTTATGAGGTACAAAATTTGAAACTTTTGAGATTCCTTGCTATAGAGTTATTTAGATTACACGGAGGGTCAAAGTGGTGGCCGTTAGCTGCCAGACACGTGCACAATGGCTAGCAGTTGCTTAAACAGCATTTTCAAAGTGTCAGAAGGTGTAACTGCACATGCCATTGTAATTCCGTTTTCCGCTAATTAAGTGACCGTTTAGTTCCACTATCATACTGTTACGTGCGTACGGGTTCGTTATATATTGAATGCACAAGTCGTTAAAAAGTTAACAAAAATTTATTCTTTCCACAAGAAATGAATTAAAATACTGAAATATTTCTTCACAGATCTTCGCACAATATCACAATATCTCAAACGTTTAGCAAAAACTCAGTTCAAAACAGATAAAATAGTTCTATGTCACAGCGAAATCGCTACAATCAATACAGCATTAAGTAAACAAACAGCAGTTCGCTTTTTACAGCTACAAGTATAACAGCAACAACAACAACTAACTAACTAACTAACTGAGATGAGGTGTTTCACCTCGGCTTTTATAAGCTTTTTAATTATCAGTAGAACAATCACGATTTTTCTAGATTTTTCTGGATGGCAACAGTAATTACGAGATATTTATTTATTAAGCATTAAATGCACGCGCTCTTTTATTTTTATTTTTTTTTTTTTTTTGACGTAGCTTTCTCTTCAAAAATCGTCTGCGTTGCTAAGGCAACATGAAGCAAATCTAATTACAATTCTAAATAAATAGCCAAATAAATGTGAAATTCGTAACATTGCCCCCTTCCCAAGGACTGCACGTCCCGGGCAGTACAATCCCTGGACAGGAAGCCAAACTTACAACTAAAGCATCAGTGCTATAATAAACATTACTTTATAATAACAAAATAAACAATAATTAAAATAAGTGACTTTCAGCAAATTAAATTCTATCCAACGCGAAATACAATTCAAATACTAAGTACAAATACTATCAAATACAAATGCTATTAAACACAAATACTTATCAAATACTACTACTTAACAAATACAAATCAAATACTAAATACAAATAGGACCATGGTCTTATACTATGTACATTACTATTTACAATTATATACACTACGTACTATGGCCATAGTAATGAACTAACCTGTCATAATGAACGACTTTAGGTTTAGAGTTCGATGACTTACGGATCCGAACCACGACGTCGTTCAGCCTGTTTAGGACTGTGTAAGGACCATCCCAAGGTGATTGTAGTTTCGGAGAAAGTCCTTTTCGACGAGTCGGATTCCATAACCACACCTTGTCTCCTTCGTTGAAACGATGTCCAGTAGCTCTCGTGTCGTAGCGGGTCTTCATCTTCTCCGTCGCCAAGTTGACTCGCTCTCGTGCAAAGTTGTGCATCACTTCAAACCGGGCCTGGAGGTCTTGAATGTATTCCTCAGGCGATGAAGGCGCATCCGGAGGGCGACCAAACAAAAGATCACATGGCAGACGAAGGTCACGACCGAAGAGCATCTGAGATGGGGAATAGCCGGTAGTCTCGTGGACAGCACTGCGGTAAGCCAGTAAAAATAGTGGCAACTTCTTGTCCCAGTCCTGTTGGTTTCTGGAAACCACTAATGAGAGGTTATTGAGGATGGTTCGATTAAACCTCTCTACCATACCGTCCGACTGGGGATGTAAAGGCGTCGTTTGGGTTTTGTCAATGCCGAGTAGCTTGCAGAGTTCCTTGACTACAGCCGAGGTAAAATTCCTTCCCTGATCGGAATGTAACTGAAGAGGAACTCCGAACCTGGAAATCCAGTGCTGTATCATCATCTTTGCTATTGTGACAGCCTCTTGATCAGGAATAGGATACGCTTCAGGCCACTTGGTGAGGCCACTTCTGCCATGTAATCGATGACAACGAGGATGTATTTGTTGCCATCAGCAGTTCGTGGCAGAGGTCCTAAGATGTCTAAGGCGATACGTTCAAAAGGTGCTCCTACATTGTAACGTTGCAGCTTCCCCCGGCTACGTTTCTTCGGTCCTTTCCGACTTGTACAGGCCTACATTGTAACGTTGCAGCTTCCCCCGGCTACGTTTCTTCGGTCCTTTCCGACTTGTACCGGCATCGCAAGATCGGCACCCCTTTTGCACGTCATCCTTTGCATTGTTCCAATAGAACCGCTCCCGAACTCTCTGCAAGGTCTTCATTATTCCGAAGTGACCTCCTGCAGGGCTGCTATGTAGTTCTTTAAGGACGTCCGGGATTCGGGATCTTGGGAGTACCAGCTGCCATCGGAATGTTTTTCCATCATCCGATTCGAATTTTCGGTACAAGACGCCGTTTCGAATATGGAGTGAGTCCCAGAGAGCCCAATATTGTTTTGTCGTGGGACTATAGCTCGAAATATCCTGCCAGGTAGGTTTTCTGTTTGAGGTCTCCATTAACTCAATTATGGGTTTAATATCACGGTCTTCCAGCTGGTCTTTCCTGATTTCCTTGTCACTCCATGGGTCTGGATCAGCCGATGTTGATGCTGTAATTTGCCGTGCGACTGGATTAACCAGTTGGTATTTAGCTTCGACCCTGGAACAATATCGGCAGTTTTCTGGGCAAGGTCTTCTAGACAAGGCGTCAGCGTTTCCGTGCGACTGTCCCTTGCGATGACGGATAGTGATGTCATATTCCTGGAGTCTCTGTATCCACCTGGCTATCTGACCCTCAGGATTCTTGAAATTTAAAAGCCAGGCCAATGATGCATGATCTGTGCGGAGCAGGAATTTTCTGCCGTATAGATAATGATGGAAATGTTCTACGGCTTTGACTATGGCGAGCAACTCTTTCCTGGTGACACAGTAATTCCTCTCCGGTTTAGATAGGCACTTGCTCCAGTAAGCCACTACACGTTCTTGGCCCTCTATTTCTTGGGACAGAACAGCGCCGACACTTTCATTACTCGCATCCGTGTCGAGAATAAATGGTCTGTCGAGCTGAGGATACGTCAGGATTGGAGCAGATGTTAAGGCTTCCTTCAGATTCTTAAATGCATCCTCACATTCTTTTGTCCACACGAACTTTTGCTTGCTCTCTGTCAGCTTGTGAAGGGGTCTCGCAATGGATGAAAAATCCTTCACGAATCTCCTATAGTAGGTGCAAAGCCCTAGAAAGCTTCTCAGCTGGTGGACATTTTCGGGACGTCTCCAGTCTTTAACTGCTGACACTTTTTCAGGATCCGTGCGCACACCTTCAGCAGAGATGACATGTCCGAGGTAAGTCACTTCCTGTCTGAATAATTTGCATTTAGCGGGACTCAACTTCAGATTGGCTTCTTTCAGTTTCTGAAGCACCTTTCTAAGATTTTCCAAATGTTCTTCGAAACTCTTCCCGACGATGATGATGTCATCCAGGTATATCAGACAGGCTTCGTATGAAAGACCTTTTAAAACAGTCTCCATTAGACGTTCGAATGTAGCCGGCGCATTACATAGTCCAAACGGCATCACCTTGAACTGCCAAAGTCCTTGTCCTGTAGTAAATGCCGTCTTTTCTCGGTCATCAGGATGTATTTCTACCTGCCAATATCCACTCTTTAAATCAAGTGTCGAGAACCACTTGCTTCCAGAAAGAGTATCCAGAATGTCGTCAATTCTAGGAAGAGGGTAACTGTCTTTCTTCGTAACCTCATTCAACCGGCGATAATCAACGCAAAATCTAGTTGACCCGTCTTTCTTCTTCACCAGGACGATGGGAGATGCCCAGGGACTTGCTGAAGGCTCGATGACATTGCTTTCTTGCATGTCCGTTAAAAGTGTTCGCACCTCTTCCTGTTTCGAAATCGGCAGACGTCTTGGATGTTGCTTGATTGGTGGATGATCACCAGTATCGATTCTATGCTGAGTTAAACTGGTTCGACCCACGTCAGAAGACGAGCGGGAGAAAACATCTTGAAGATCTTTAATGACACGCTCGGCAACATTCTTTTCCTCATCGTTTAATTGCGCATTCTGCAATAACTCCGATATAATGTTGTCTGAAGACACGGTTTTTGAGATGTTACTTTTTCTTTCAACGCTGGTTACTGGAGTACATTCTGCAACCACTTCACCTTTCTTAATAACTCTCGCCTTATCAGTTACATTGGCAACTCTCACCGGGATAACGGTCCCCGATAGGTCGACGAGTGCTGAGGCTATTAATACTCCTTTAGGGCTATTACAATTCTTGGGATATTCCATGACGCCGTAGCGGAAATTTCTATTTTCGGCTATGGATCCAGGAAGTAAAATTTCTGTTCTTGCCGGTATTGTGATATCGTCTTGAGCTATGATTTTGTGGATAGATTTCACTCCTTCATCATTAATCCCGAATAAAGTTATGTCCTCAGAGGCAGAATGCAGTTCGTTATTTTTAAAGTCCAAGGAAAAATTGTATTTCCTTAAAAAGTCCAATCCGAGTATGCAAGGGTCTGTAATTTCTGCTACATATGCCGTGTGATGGTAAGCGGCACTTCCAAAGGTGATGTTAACGTTTAATTTCCCTTCTATATTGATCTTCTCGCCGGACACAGTCTGGAGGGTAACGCAGGGCGGCGTCCAGATAAGTTTACCTTCGAGTTGTTGAGCCAAATCTTTTCGAATGATGGTAACATTGGCTCCCGTGTCGATCGTCATGTTACAAGGAATTCCATTGATTTGTCCCATGATGAAAATTCCGTTATTGCCGCCACTCACTGCAGAAATCTGAAGCGCTTTAAACTGGGGCTTTTCATTATCTGGCAACCTCCGCCCCGCGAGATGGCCACGAATTAGTTTCCCTCCTTCTTGAGAGGCGCGGTCTTAACATCCGTGCCCTGGGGTGTTCTGCAGTTTCTTCGAATGTGCCCTTCAGCACCGCAGTTCCAGCACTTTACGAACGGTTTCTTGTCACCAGTATTCCGTGTCAAAGCATTCACCTTTCTGGTTAAATCGTCTAGGCGAGCAGTCATTGGATCCACTGGTTCTTGTATGTGAGCAGCTCTGATTGGGTGGCGGTCTCTACGAGTGGCTTGCTGTGCTGCCTCGAATTTCATGGCGTACACCAGAGCACTTTTTAAGTCCTTCACATCAGCCATTCGCAGTGCTTTCTGTATTTCAGGATCCCGGATGCCGTCGATGAAGTATTGCAGGGACAGGATTTCTCTTGTTTCTGTCGGGCACTCCGAAAAGGCGAGGTGGGACAGCCTTTCAACATCCGTGGCGAGCTCCTGGAGTGTTTCCGTAGGCTTCTGTTGACGGGATTTTAACTGAAGCCTGCTATAATCTTTTAAACACTTCTCTCCAAAACGCAGCTCCAATGCGCCGGACAGAGCTTCGAAATCTAGCCTTTTGTTTTCGGGAAGAGTCTGAAGGATATCCGCTGCGTCTGCTCTCAGAGAAGCCGCAAGGTGACAGGCCTTAGCTTGGGAATCCCATCCATTTGCTTCCGCAACTATAGAAAATTGTGTCTTATACACTTGCCAGGAGGTCTTCCCATCATATGTCGATAGCTTCAGAGAAGGATGCGCAGGCATGGCTAGGAATTTAAAAGTATCCGAATTGCTTCCTGCCGTCGCTACGAATTTCTTTAAAGTATCAACTTCTTTGGCAACTGCGGAAACTTTGTCATCAATTTGTTGTTCCACTGCAGAAACTCTTTCTTGAATTTGTTCTTTCATAGCAGAAACTCTTTCTTGAATTTGTTCTTTCACAGCAGAAACTCTGTAATCGATTTGTTGTTCTACGGCAGAAACTCTCTCTTCTATTTGTTCTTTGACAGAAGAAACTTTAGTTTCAACCGCATCTATTCTGCCTTCCATAGCCTCAAATTTATTTTCTATTATGCAAGTAATTTCTTTTTTCATTTCTTCTTGACTTGCTTTAACGGCTCTCATCTCTTCCTTAACGGATTCTTGACCCAGTTTCATCTGATCTTTAACAGATTCCTGAACAGCCTTCATTTCTTCCTTAACTGATTCTTGACCACCTTTCATCTCCTCTTTAACGGAGTTGACGGCCCCTTCCATCTTTTCTTGGAATGCAGCAAAAGCAGTGACAAGCTGTCTCAATTGTTCTTCCATTGCTCTCGTGAATGGCATTCAAATCCCACTTCTGACACCAAATATTGTTACGTGCGTACGGGTTCGTTATATATTGAATGCACAAGTCGTTAAAAAGTTAACAAAAATTTATTCTTTCCACAAGAAATGAATTAAAATACTGAAATATTTCTTCACAGATCTTCGCACAATATCACAATATCTCAAACGTTTAGCAAAAACTCAGTTCAAAACAGATAAAATAGTTCTATGTCACAGCGAAATCGCTACAATCAATACAGCATTAAGTAAACAAACAGCAGTTCGCTTTTTGCAGCTACAAGTATAACAGCAACAACAACAACTAACTGAGATGAGCTGTTTCACCTCGGCTTTTATAAGCTTTTTAATTATCAGTAGAACAATCTCGATTTTTCTGGATGGCAACAGTAATTACGAGGTATTTATTTATTAAGCATTAAATGCACGCGCTCTTTTATTTTTATTGTTATTTTTTTTTGACGTAGCTTTCTCTTCAAAAATCGTCTGCGTTGCTAAGGCAACATGAAGCAAATCTAATTACAATTCTAAATAAATAGCCAAATAAATTTGAAATTCGTAACAATACTTTATACGTCACATATTACAGTCATGAGAGCGCCGATAAGTGTTCATCAGATACCATACTACGTATCGTAATGACAATTCAATTCATCTTGGAAACAATACGCTGATATTATCTGTTAGTGTTTTTTTTATGGAACCCGTATATGTAAATATGTTCATGAATTTAGCTAACCTATAAGGTATTTATCCCACCTTCTTCGCATGCGTTCGTGGTGTAGAGGTCAGCACGCTCGACGAGTAACCGAGAGGTCCGTTGTTCGATTCCCTGTGAAGGCCATGCTCATTTTTCATCTATCCTGCTTCTAAATAATCTAATGACTCTACAAATGGCGTCTGAACTAAAAGGTGGTGGATGAGGATTCTCCACCACGATTTGGCGATTGGGGACCCTAATCCCCAGTCGCCCTTTAAAAGGGGGAGTATATAAGGTATTTCTCCCACTTTCTTCGCATGCCTTTTTGGTGTAGTGGTCTGCATGCTGGGCGCGTATTCCAGAGGTCCGTGGTTCGCTAAGGCGTTGCGAATTTGTCATGACTCCTGCTTCCAAATAAATCCTAAAGACTCTACAAACCGATGCAACCGTTTTAAGCAAATTCTTTGAAATTCTGGTTTCAGTTTTCTAAGTAATGTGGATAGGATAGTCGCTTTGATCGGATTTTTGTTTTTTATCAAATAATAGCGAATGAGAAACGGATATTTTCAACTTTTTTAGAGATAAGTATTCAAAAAAAAAGTTCCTAACGCTTAATTTTTGTTTTTCGTAAGAAAGACATTTCGTTTAATTTTAATTCCCATATTACCAAGAAAAATTGAAATGCTTTTTTTTTTCATATAGCGAAATTATCATTTCTAGTGGCCAGAAATCAAACATTTTGCTGTCGAACTTCTTTTGACAGAAACTGCCTGCCTTCGAAAGCTTTTAAGGCATCGTATCTTTCGAACTGGTAGTCCGTTCCATTTGAATTTAGCCCTTGGGTGGAATTCATCCGTGGCATGCATCCAAATTTTGTTTCCGTCAGCAAATACCAGCAGTCGTGGTGTTAATATTTGCAGTAATATTCGGCATATAAATGGAGTCAAACACATTTTCTGAATTTATACATTAATGTGAGAAGCTATTTCATTTCAACTGGTTTTCTTCGGATCTTACTTAACGCATGAATTCATTTCTCTTCTTGATATGAGTGCAAGAGAAAGCCTGCTCGAGTTCTAGAATTGGAAAGATTCCAAGCGTCTTTGGCGTTCATTTCTAATTTCTGCTTTTGAAGTCATTAAATGCTTAATAGGGTGATATTTCGATTTCATTTTAAAGCTGCTCTGATAGTTTTTAGTCATTGATTTAACTAGAAAGGGAAGAACATATTAATTTAAATTTATACTTAATTTTGAGCGCGGATGATGAAAGTGAGTACTAAATCTCAGTGTGCATTTATCAGACTTCCAACGATTCACAATGTCTGAGTGTAGACACAAGAATCACTTGAAGAACAGTCCATACTCTGTTAAATTACACTCATGTCCATAAATTAAGGATAATGCAAAATAAGGCAAAGGAAGAGTTAGAAGCAAAACAAATTTGACTGATTTGTAAAGCTTATTTATCAAACAAAAGGTAAAGAGCAAAAAAAGATGCTATACGTTTGATATTATTAAAAAAATTAGCGAGCTTTTTTCCCTAGAGCAAATTACAAAAAAAAACCCTATTTACTGAAAACCAATATTACATGGTTGGTAGGATTGTTAATACATTGTATGTCTCCCAGACGATGCAATACAGTCCGTACGACGCCTAGACATGCTGAGTATCAAATGATCGATCTGATCTTGGGGAATGTTACACCAATCAAAAAGCAATGTTCTCCGAAATTCCGGTAGACATGTACGAGGAGGTTGACGGGCTGCAACTCGTCGACCAAGCATGTCCCACACGTGCTCTACTGGATTCAAGTCGGACGAGAATGCTGGCCAGTCCATACGGGTGATATCCTCCGATTGAAGGCATTCGCTTACGATGTATGCACGGTGAGGACTGGCGTTGTTATCCATAAACACAAATTGTGCGCCCATGGCGCCCCGAAACAAACGTACATGTTGTTCCAGAATGACGTCCCGATAGATTTGGCTCGTCATGGTTTCAATTTGAACATGCAGGTCAGTTCTGGAACTGTTAATTCAATAGGTTTAAACGAAATGCAGGAAAATTGCGTATAATTTAATATTCCGTACAAGGAAGTCACGTGGTGAATACATCAGATTTTTTATTTTTATGTTTTCATGGTATTCTTTTGCTTTTACCAGTGTATATTTCTTCCTCTAATTTTTTATGAATCTAATAACTTTCTTACGTTAAACGTTTTCATTGGTTAAAAAGTTTTCACACAAGTAATTTATAAGTTCCTAATCATTAAAAAAGATTCTTAATATTATTAGGAAGTTCTGTGACTTTAGACACGTATTTTAATAAAGCACATACGAAGTCATTACACTAGAAATATATTTTTGTTTTAAATTTGTGTAAATAATGCTGCTAGTTGGCTAATCTGCCAATACTGAAGCCTTCTAGCGTTTTCTAAAGCAGGAATCCTATGAGGTCAATGAATAGGATCTCTTCTTTGAAAAACATTTTACTGATAAATATGTTTTACGTGAGTCTACCTAGCAGTCTCTGGAACATATTCTATGTCAGAAATTTTCGTAAGCTGGTGTTTTTGTATTTTCTCTCCTGCAAATGCAAACATGTCGCTTCTTCAGTTTCTGTAAGACTTCTGAACATGATCTCAAACTTTAAAACGAAAATATCTCGAAACTAAATATAAGTGAAATGCTACATTTAAGCATGTTTTTGCTCACTATCTAAACGTAAGGACAGAATAAAGGACTCTTCCCCCCCAAAAAAAAAGAAATTTAAAACGGATTCTGAAGAGATTTTTTGTGGCGTCTGTGCTTACGTATGTACGTATGTATTTCGTATAACTAAAAAATGAGTAGCTTCAGAACAGTGAAATTTTGTGTATATGGCTGCTATAACACCTCGCATTTTAGTTGCAATTGTTCGCACCAAAAGTATAAAAATATACTATATATATATATCCACTCTGTTACTCGGCTCAGTGAGCTCGGTTTCTTTATTCTTATATGTTTGTAAATTGTGCATTTTTTTGCTTTAAAGATGATTGAATTATCTTGTTCTTATTTTTCGGTTAAGATATTATGCCTTTAGTCAACCTGCCTGCAGTAATTGTGGAATAATCAACAATTTAAAAGATTTTTAATTGCGGCTAAGCCTAATTTTTGGTTATGATAGCGCCCATATTTGTTTACATTTGAAACTTAGCAGAATAGTGGATTTGTTGCCAATGTAAAAAAATTAAGCTTCGCAACAACAAAGTAACGTCTTCCTTTATGATTGTGAATTAAATTATGTTTGATCTATTCTGGAATTATCATCTAAGTTATTAGCTTGTTTTTGATTAAAAATTTGTAATTTTAATTATTTTTTTAAAATTTTTGGTGTTTTATGGTTCTCTATATTTTTCAATTTTTAATGAAAATATTTTGAATTTTTTATGTATTTTTGCCTTACCGCGAAGTAAGAACTGAATTAATTATATATTTTTTACCTGTTGATTATTCTCCTAAATTGCATATCACAATGGGGACAATCTGGATGCCACAATTTTTGTTTTTGACATATTACATTTTAAACAATGAATAGAAGTGGGCAAGCAAGAAACCAAAAAAAGGGGGTAGTTCTATTGTTTCCCGTTATAGTGGGCAATTTGACGAAATTCGACTTGCGTTTTTCATGTCTCGAAAGCGTGACATAGGATGTGTATTAGATTTATATATAGCATTGTTCTAATATAGGTATTTTGAAGCAAAATCGGACTTTTTCTGAAATGATATGCCTATTTTCTTCCATATCTCGATTTTACCACTCAAAATGCCAGAGTGCGAAGTTTTGTAAAAATCGCACGAGTACTTTTTAAAAAATTAGTTTTCAAAATTTTAGCTCCTTATTGTTAGTTGAATTTGATATATATTTATTAATCTCTTTTTTATTAAACTTATTTGATTCTTTCTTTCATATTTAGAAATTTAGGTTCATTCCAAATAACATTCGCTAATTTTTTGATTTATTTTTTAAATTTGTATTTATAAAAAATTTTTATAATTTTTTCAAAAAATATTTTGGATTATAACCTATAAAGGTTTTGCCATCATCTTAAAGTAGATGTATTTCTAAACATACCTGCAAAAAATTAGTTTTTTATTCAAAATTTCCTAAGATATGCATGAATTTACATTTTGTCGCGTTTTAAAATTTAGCGTAGTTATTATAAGCGATAATAAGGAAAATGTGGTTTACACGCTCTGTTAGAACTATTTGAAAATAAGAACGATGACTTTTTTTTCCGCTCGGAGACAGTGAAAAAAAGGAAAGGAAAAACAATTTAATTTTACATTACGCCCAAAGGGGCTTTCTTTTCTAACGGTTTGTGTGCTGCCTTTATTTATTAAATATCACGTTCTTCGCACGTAAACCGTAAATTCATTTCAACAGCAATATCGCAGCAAAATAATTTTAAAATGAGCATATCTTTAGAATTTCCAATACACAGTCTCACGCGCTGGAGATGATTTTTTTCCCCGTACAGTATTGCCGTTGCTCGCTTTGAAATCGTTGAATTTGTTAATCAAAAATTCGTTAAAGTGTTACAATATAAGAAATCGATAATAAAACGAATTCCAAGTGCCCATATCCAGTGGAAGATTACGGTATTCAAAATTGGATGGCTCTAGGTGCCATTGTTTCATCACAATGCGAGAAACATATATACATTTATGCAGATTTTTCATTAATTAATTTCTTTAAATATTACACAGTGCTCTAATATTTGGTGGCAACGATTTGAAAAGTGAAGCGACATTTATAGTGAACCACCGCAAAATGCCAAAATAAAATTAATAGCCCTTCTGAGCTAACGCCCTTTGGGCTAAAAATAGGTTACCATAAATTAAGAACTTCGTCAAGTGAATTATTCTTGGCACAAATTGAAAAAAAATCCGCCAAGGGAGATTTTTAAATTTCTCACAAAAAATTACAAAATGTAATATCGTATCTAGGCATAATTTTAGTCGTAGAATCAAAATATGGAAAAAGAGTGGCATGTCATTTCAGAAAAAGTCCGATTTTGTGTCAAAATACCTACATCAGAACAATGCTATATATAAATCTAATACATATCCTAAATCGCGCTTTCGAGACATGAAAAACGAAATTTCAATTTCGTCAATCCGACTAGAACGGGAGACATACAACTGCCCCCCTTTTTTTGTGTAGTGTACGTACGATATTAATACATATGTAATGTTAATTAACTGGTTCAATATTTAGAAAACGAACGCAGCGTATACATATTGTTACGAATTTCACATTTATTTGGCTATTTATTTAGAATTGTAATTAGATTTGCTTCATATTGCCTTAGCAACGCAGACGATTTTTGAAGAGAAAGCTACGTCGAAAAAATAACAATAAAAATAAAAGAGCGCGTGCATTTAATGCTTAATTGCCATCCAGAAAAATCTAGAAAAATCGAGATTGTTCTACTGATAATTAAAAAGCTTATAAAAGCCGAGGTGAAACACCTCATCTCAGTTAGTGAGTTAGTTGTTGTTGTTGCTGTTATACTTGTAGCTGTAAAAAAAACGAACTGCTGTTTGTTTACTTAATGCTGTATTGATTGTAGCGATTTCGCTGTGAGATAGAACTATTTTATCTGTTTTGAACTGAGCTTTTGCTAAACGTTAGAGATATTGTGATATTGTGCGAAGATTTGTGAAGAAATATTTCAGCATTTTAATTTATTTCTTGTGGAAAGAATAAATTTTTGTTAACTTTTTACGACTTGTGCATTCAATATATAACGAACCCGTACGCACGTAACAATATGTATACTATATATGTTCATACATACATACATATTATGTGTTGTGCAAGAGTGTACAATATTTTAGCTCTCTCCTTAAGCTCACAAAGGATCTTTCAGCAGGGAAGATATTTGATTTAGATAAAGAGAAGCTAGCTTCCACGTGTCGATTAGCTTCTTGAACAAGATCAGAATCACAGCATCTCTCGCGAGATTCCCTAATGTCGTATACCGCTGTCTCCCTCAAAGTATCAGCAGCTGTTGCTGCATCTTCCCCACTACCACCCTGCAGTGTCGAACCATACCAGATGCTCTCTCCAGCCGAATCACTGCAGTGCGAAGTGTCTCGCAAAGGGACTCTTTCTGCCTCAATGGCTTTTTGGAGCCTAAAGACTGTAGGCAGCCATGCACGAATGCGAAAAGGAAAAGAAGTAAATAAAAGCATGAAGTAAAGAGAAAAGAAAAGGAGAAGAACGGTTTCCATTGTTCCAGGGTAAGAAACTCGGCGAATTGATCCACAGTTTTGCGCCCCCTGTTTGTGTGTTCGCGAAAAGTACAAAACCACAACTGAATTGCTCCTCCCAGATATTGGCTGATGAGGAATATCAGCTACCATCTTTGCTTTTATTTTTTGGTTCGATGTTAGAAAGAGATTTTGTTGTTTTATTTTACTTGTTTTAAGATTTTTTTTTTATGTTCAGGGGCCGAATATTAGCTGAGAAAATAACAAACATTTAATTTTTTTGACTAGCCGGATACTGTGAGTAATCTGAAATAAATTTGTTCTCGCTATGAACTTCCCTTTAAAACATTTTTTTCCAGTTCTTCCCGTATTGGGTTTGACATGTCGTACATACTTTTGGTTTATCGATGACAAAAAAATGGTTTCATGAATATCTAACCAAATGTGAATTTTATTGACCCCATTCTTGAATTCCATATCGGACGCGAACAGCTTGGTTTCATCCCTTTGTCTTGATTTCAGTATCCCATGATTAATTCAGTGTCCATATATTGATATTTTAACTCTCTTCTTCTTTATTATCCTGCGGGTTACTAATAACAAACTATTCCAATTCTGCTCAGATTTAAGTACTGATATTTTTACTGACTTTTGACAACATGTGCGCTAATTCTTTAAAGCCTTACTGTATGTTCTTATTCTTAATCAATTTACACCACCTTTCTTAGGATAGTAAGATAAATGATAAAATTTTTGCGTGAAAGACTAGAACCTTAATACGTATTTACAGAAATCCTACTCGTGGAATAAACTGAATTATAAATATTCTGTATCGCTATTATTTTGTCGCGAAATTAAATTATTTTTTACCATTCATTTTCAAAAGCATATTTTTTTATTTAGAATACACTAAGTTTCGAAGTTTATACCTATCGTAAAACTTTAAAGTTTCTCCCTCTAATTATCCGCTTTTAAATTTCTTGCTCGTTTCCACTGAGCTGTGAAGAAACGGGGCTCGATATTACTTAATCCAGGACTTAGTGGATTACTTGCGCTGACATATTACCTATAGAAAGAACTTTTAGTCTTTTGTGGTAATACTTTCGGACATTTTACGTCCAATATAATAACTCACTAGATTAACAATTTGATAATACGTATTAAGTAAAAATTAGTGCATTAGTTTTCTATCATAGTATGTTAAATATCACTGATCGCTTCAAAGACTCAGTAACTTTAACTGTTCCGTTCTTATAGCTTCGTCACTTTGAAGAATCTGAGCTTCTGGAGATAATCATGAACGAGACGATTGTAGCCCTAAATTTTTTCTGTTATTCTAAGTTCTACGCTTAATAAAAATTTCCGGTTGTTATGCCCAAATTAATCGATATCACTACGGTCGTACTGTTAACGTAAGCTTTTATTTCAGTTTACAGTATAGTCTAGTAACATGGGGAATTTTCGAGTACGTAAATTTTAGGTCAAGGTACTTCAATAAATGCCAAAGTGAATCTCTTAACACACTAACAACTTGACCACAAAAGTTTTTAAGTGGCCTTTATTTCCTCCATCGTTGGTCACAGACGTATACTTTCAATAATAGTAATGCTATAAGTGACAAAAAGATTCATGTTTTGACATTTCTAAATTTAAATAAATCAATTTTGTAAAAATTAGGAAATTTAAATTTTTGTGCGTACCTTTGGGCTCTATAATTACATTTAGGAAGCTATTGAAGTCTTCATAAAACACAAAACGTAAGATTTATATTTCCTGCGCTCATTGTGCAAGCAAGCCTGTATTCTCATCGTTTTTAATCATCTGCCACATCGTTTTTAATCGACATCGTTTCAAGGCAACCTTTGAAGGAATTTTCTAAACCGGTCTTGGGCCCTCTTCTGCTCTGGATTTTGGAGATGAATGACGGGGTTTTCTCCCTTTCCTTGTCTTACCGCCATGTTGATGCTGTGACATTTTTTTTCTGTTACACTTTTTTTTTCACGCCATGCAATTTTTTCGTGAAGGTATCGACATGTATATAGACTATCTGGACAACTGTAAGATTTTTTCGAAATCCTGATTATTGAAGGCAGCTGCTATAATTTTTTTCTACTTGTGAGAGAGATAAACCTGATTGATAGCTTCGCTAAAGTTATATTTCTTCGACCACGTGGCTCATCGGAAATGTTTGCGTTAACGAAGTTTACTATCATTTCAAGTAAGGTTTTACGTCAGATTTTCTCCTTCATTTGGCTTCATGAAAAATTTCAATTTTGTTTATTCTGAATATTAAAATGATAATATCATTTTCTCTTTGAAATAATAGTAAAGTATATATTACCAGTATTTTCCCCCATTTGGATCTTTCAAATTATGAATAACTCAAATATTTGCCAATACTGGTGAAACGTTTGGTGATGGAAAGGTTATTTAAAAAGTAACTCGAAAATCTCAGAGTTCCAATTTTATAGACATTATCAACAAATAAAATTCGGACTGGAGTTTAAGTATGGTAGCAGCTGTCCTCCACAAGTATTAAATTCTACCATGCAGCTCTTGCACTTATTGCACCGTATTTATAGTTCTAAATAGCATCACACACATTTTATTATCGATATTAGGAATTATAGAAGTCAGCCATAGAGGTGAATTCATGGCACGTAACTGATATTTCGTTTCATTCATATTCGTTGTTTGCTGATCTGACTCTCTATGAATTCCAAGCATAAAATCATTAGAATTCGAATGAGAGAATGACCAAAATATAATTTTACCACTTCCAGTATAATTTGAATTTAAGGTTAGAAAGAAAACTACTCATTTTCTAGATTTAATTTTAATCTAAAATATATTTAAATACATTTCAAATAATTTTAATTACGTATTTTCTTTGTTTTATACAAACGCGTATTTACGCGCAGTTTTTATTACGTAGCCGTGTCATTAGCATTAAATGTACAATTTTCGTTTACTTCGTACTTTGGGAAAATATTTCCTATATTTCTGAGTAAAGAATTCTAAGAAAACTGATTAATTAAATAATGAGATAGTACAAAATTATCTCCGTATTTTAAGTCCCGGAATATTAATTAAAATCGTTCCTGTAAAATTACTTCTGGCAAGAATTTTTAAACCATTTTAGAAGCATGACAGGGTACTTTTTTGAGGAAGCTAAGACAACAAATTTTTCAATATTTCTCGTTCCGTTAAAGGTTATTGTTCAATATCATTTCTCGAAATTGTCATTTGAGATCGACACTGGAATGCAATAAAACTGAAATTGCTTCTGTTTGGAACTAAAACTAGCTACTAAAAAGGAGAATCGTTTTCGTAGAAACTTTATTTTTCAGTTCAGTATTAGCAATACATCTTTGAACTTCTCTCCTAAAAAATCTTATTCGATTTCATAAAAAAGCAGCATTTTTATTTAAATGAAATTCCTGTTGTATTAATACTTTATAGGAGGGGAACTGTTCCATTTCATTCGAGAAATTTTAGAAAGCATTCTAAATCTGTTGACTTATTGGCTGCTGTTGTAAATTTGACTTCGTTAAAGCTTTGCTTAATAAAAATTCATTTTAATCACGTTTAGTAAAATTTAATTTCAGTAAAAATTTGCTTATATTTAAGCTTAGCAAGGATTGAAAAAGCGTTTGCTTCTTTTTAAACCGAAACGTGTAGCTGTATACACGGTAGTATAACGAGGGTTGTAGAAATTGAAAGTTTGTGGGCCTTAAACAAAGCTTGTAGTCTCCCTTTGTCGTGTAATGTAATATTTTAATTTTATTTGAATTATTTTGATGATCCCACATGCTGAGTTAGTTAAATTTTTTATACACCGGCTACGTAACATTTAGGCAGAGAATTAATGAGTCGCAATTATTTTACTTATAACTTTAAGGCAAGGCGATAAGTCATTTGACTGTCTTTATAGGTCCAGTAATTTGCAATCAGAACAGGGTGGATACTGTGAGGAATTCACAAGGCAAGAGGTAGCGTAAATAAATTTATTGGGGTTCTTTTTTTGGCTACATGTAAAACAAGAAAAAAAAATAAAACTTATAAAATATTGTTCTCGTCAAACAGTAGGGAAAAAATATAAAATACACAGAGGATGCGCGAAAATGTTCTATTTATAGCATTCAGTTCTAAAGTCCTATTCTGTTATTTTCTTCACTTCTCCTGGAGGTTTTGCTGTTACGATTGCAGGGCGAAAAATTATAGATGATACGCAAGAAACGATCTTCGAAGTTCTGGTTAGTTACTTCACTTCTCCTGGGTATCTGAAGCAGCACCAAAAAGCCATTACCACCATGCCATCTGACATTGCTAATCGACTCTATGTCGCAAGACTAACCCAACTCTATGTCCACAAGACTTCTCGGCCAGGAACAACCACCCACGTTAGGTCAAGAAAGTTATGCCAAATTTCTTCACGGATTCTACACAGGATGCGGTTTCTAACCCAGGTGCCTGGAAGAAGTGTTTTAATAACACCTGAGTCTTCTCTTGGTGTTTTCTCGCACGATTGCAGGGCGCAAAATTCTGATGTGCTGCAGCCCACCTTGCGGTTGTCTCTGAGTCGGTAGTGGTTGTTCCGAGCAGGTTGCTCTCCAGTACGGTAGCGGCGAACCCGGCTACCATCCACTGAATCTCTTGGGAGAGAAGATTATTGCTCTTGACAGAGCGAAACAAAATTTGCTCTTGATAGAGCTGGAAAAACACAAAAGAAGGCTTCTCTCTATATACTGCAACTAACTCTCACTAGCTCTAACTAACTGGAAGTTCGTTTCCCGTTTTTGTTCAAGTTGTCCAGGGCGTGTCGGAAAGATTTCCAGAATCCTCATTTGTCTATAATTTTTAAGAGCGTCTTTTGATTGATTGGCGACAGCATCTTGATTAAGAACTGAATATAATGATGACAGGCTTAAGAAAAACTCCGTGAGAACTTTCCGGTTCCGACCAAACCGGGTGGTCGGAGACAATGCACCTGTAAACGGATCAACGCAAACAACTATAAGGGGAACAAAAATTGAGATTGGTTTGTGACTGCTGGTCACGTTCCTCTTTCTGAGAATTCATTAAGAAATGCTTTTACTCTGGGAACATACGACGTGGTCTTTAGAAATATTTTTTTCCTCCGAACTTTCGAGGTAGTCAATAGAAATAGCTTAAGACGTTGAAATACGTACACTTGTCTAGCTAAAACTCGGGAACTAAACGAACGTGTAGACATCTGCCATGTTACAGAGGATATTCGGATCCAGTATTTGTGTATGTCCGTAGAAATTTGAAGCGCTAAACTTTCATTTTACGTCTGTATTTGTGACATAAATTCTTCACAGTAGTTATAAGTATCTTTTCTTTCTGTATCGTTAATTTCGATTTGGCTGTATTTGAAAACCAGCTTAAGATTCAACAATCATTGCTGAAGAGTTCGACTGGTATACAGATGGAATATTTGACCGAAGCAACATTTATATATCACAACATGAATTACTAGATTTATTAGTAATAGTTTATCTATGTCCAAAATTATTGAGCCATTTCGAGAGAGAGTTTCGAAACTTTTCAGTGATGCCCAAATTACTGAGTACTTCAAAATTCCGAGAAACTTCGCTAGAAATGATACTGAAATAATGCAGCTCTCAATGCAGGCATATATTTGCAATACAACTGAAATTGCAATCATCTTTTTTTTTTTCAAAAAGTATCAACTTCTGGAAAAAAGTGTAACTTATAATCCAGAAGTTGATACTTTTTTCTTATCTAAGGAATTAATTGATTTGTTTAAAGTGTGATTTGGTTTCACTATATTGGCCGTCATATTAATTGTATGGGAAAATAAAGTTATCAGTTTTCACGCAAAAGCCTAAAAAAGTTACCAGCTTATTCTAAAATAATTTTTATTTCTCAAATTGTTGATCTCTGATATGTGCGCTGTCCCGTATCATTTATTTTACGTTTGCTAAAACGCTGTCTGGGAGTCAAAATTAAGAAGAAGAAAAAATATTTTTTAAAAATGAATGACTCCTAACGCAAAGGAAAAACCTTTTTCAACATGTATTTCTAAAGATTAATACATATTCTTCCAATTTCAGTTCAGTTCTAATGGAAACCAAACAACAATGATGAACATAGAGGAATAAAGGAAACCAAACAAAAATGTTTGTTTTTTTACTTGAAAAAATAACGCTGAAATGCATCTTAGAGTAGTCTCAAATTTATAATTTGCTGGGATATATGTTTGTGATCGGAAAGCAGGATAAAAAAGTTCCTCACTTTTATGAAACGATATTAATTATACAAAAATTTGAAATTCTCATTAATTTACTTGAAACGTTTCTTTTTTAAACAATATAAATATGGGTTCGTGACTCTTCGAAAATCCAGCTGCGGCTCTCGAGGTTTCACGAAATTTACCATGGGGCTTCTATCGTAGTGAAGTTTGCCCACCCTTGTTATATAGCAAACCTTAATTTCAGGTGAAAAGCTGTCCTTTTTCATAATATCGTTACGAAATGCCCATGAGTGGTTAGATAGCGTCCCCCCAAAGCAGGTTTAGGGTTGCCAGAAAATGCCAAGGAAAGGCAGGATTGCCAAATCTGGAGAGAAATCGCCCATTTGGCGACAAAATTAGCGATATGCTATAGACGCATGGCGAACCTTCTGGGACGAATTCTTACTGGTTTAGCCCAGAATGTTCTGGAACACAAGCCAAAAGCTATATAAACCCTGCTGGTACGCGGAGTCCATCGAGTTGATAGTCAGTCAGAGAGCGAGTGCCTCGTAGTGTAGTGCAGAGTTGGTCTTCGAGTGCATCGAGATAGTCTTAGAGTCGCGACTTAGTGCATCGTCTAGAGTGTGTTGAGCTCCGAGAACGCCCGAACCGAGTCGGGAGCAGTACTCTAGTGCTTTGCCGTGAAGCTGTCTCCACCGTTATAGCCTGATAACCTCAACACTGATTCGCTCAGCGTGTTTATAGTAGTTCTTCGACGACTGTAAGCGTGATTTTGGAGCCGTCTTGAAAAAATACTGGCAAATAAAGTTTATTTCGATACTCCATCAAGCAGTGTCGTCTTTATTCACTCCAAATCCACGAACCCTTTAACGTACGTAGAAAGAAAAGAGACAAACTTAACAATATTTATTTACACATAGGACAACATTTTTGTGTTAAAATTTGTTTTGGGTAATTTTATTCTTAGATCTCTTATTTGTGTTTGAAAATTTTTCGATAATATGCTTCAGTGAATTCTATAGGTATTTTTTAATTATTCGTAAGCCACATGCTACCACACTGAATTAATTAGTTTTTCAATTATTTTTACGTAATTAAATGATGTATTTATTGTTTCCGTTGTTTCGCAGAAAATTATTATTTAATTCTTATTTTCTCTGAAAATTTATTTCATAACGATGCCGGTTATGTATTTTAATTCAAATAAAATTTACTCGTTTCCGAATTTTGTTTTTCATTTTAGGTTTTTGATTTGATATATCCGCACACCTTAAAAAATCGAGACATATAGTTGAATGTTGCTAGATGTTTTTTCATCTCGAGTATACGAGACATTCATGGAGTCGGTATGCCCACCGCGTTTCGAACAAAGTTTAATCATTCTACTATGAATGTAGTTTTACACAAAATTCAATATTTAAACGTTCTGTTTTTGTAAATGACACCTTGAATATTGTTTTCTTGCAGCATTAAATATGGTATAAATAATATGCATAAAATTTTTAAATTACTTTGCTTCAAGATGCTGTTATTTACAGCCGATTTCTGTGATTTACATTTTAAAAGCTTATGTAAATTTGATTTATTCTTAAAAAAGCGAAGTAATAATAAAGAGCTGGAAATTATACAAAATACCAACTACTGAATTAAAATATCACATTAAATATAAAATTATAAATTCTCACATTAAATATAAAAATTTTCAATAATTAAGCAGCAAATAAATTTGGTGTTCGGGTTTGTTAACAGATGGATGGAAAGCAGGCGAAAGCAATTTCTTAGAGAAGGAGTTTTTCTTGAACTTTCTAAGGGAAATTGACTTTTATTCAAGCTACACGTGGGCAGAAACAAAAAAGAACCTACGTAGCCCAGGCCTTCACTGGGATCAAGACTGGGGACGAAACTACTAGTGCAGTGTAGGCTTACCTATTCAGTCTTCGGTAAAAAAATACATCTTCGATTTTAAGTATCAGTTAATTAATTACTTCTAAAAATCTTACTTATCGCAGAAGTTACGCCATTCAGGTAGGCTTTTGCGTGTTAAGTGTGTAGAGACATTAGGTTATGTTGAAGCAGGAGACATGAAAAATGAGCAACGCCTTCGCCGGGAATCGAACCACGGACC
Source organism: Stegodyphus mimosarum (assembly GCA_000611955.2). Taxonomy (NCBI): domain Eukaryota; kingdom Metazoa; phylum Arthropoda; class Arachnida; order Araneae; family Eresidae; genus Stegodyphus; species Stegodyphus mimosarum. The sequence continues at coordinate 195,706 of KK117288.1, read as the reverse complement.
TCTCGGTTACGCGTCAAGCATGCAGACCCCTACACCACGAAGGCATGCGAAGAAGGCGAGAGAAATACCTTATAAGTCTACTGAAACAATTTTACGCAACCGCTGTGTAATTCACATTCAGTTACTTAGCCAGTCTTAGAAAGCTTGTTATGGGAAAGTAAAAGTGCTCAGTGTTACAGCTTAAAAGGTCATTACAGCAAACTTCATCATATTTTAATACGTTAACTCCAAAAATAAATTTTATTGTTAGAAGAAATCAATGAACCTGCAGCCGTTTTGAAAATAATTTGATGGCTTTAATTCTTCACCCAATTCACCTGAATTGTTTGCAATACAAAGGTTTCTAAAAATTAATGGAAATCCATGCAAAAAAAGTCCATATTAAAGTAACATAATTGCGGGCATAAATAAATGCGTTGATTTATATTTAAATAATTTTGCTGCTTATTATGTTGACATTATGTCCTGTCAAATATAAACTGAAGAATAAAACTTGCCCGAGAATTACGAAAGATAGTTAACGGAAATCGGACAACTGGCCATATACCACGCAGAATGAAAAAATGTCAAGAATGCAGTACTTTTAAGTTGTCATAAACAATACTTTGTCTGGACTGTGTGTTCGGTGCATATTCTTGGCAAACATCTTCGTGAAACACTTTACACAATCCTGATCTTGAACAGGGAGCTGAATGCAGCTATGTTCTGTGGTAGAAAACTGGTTAAGTGGTAGAAGAACTGCACTTGAGAAGGATTTAAAATCCTCTTTATTAAACCACAATTATATACAGCCACTTCCCAACTCGGGAGGGATACAGAAAATAACGACCGAATTTGGGTCTTAAATTGAACAATCAAATAATTTAAACTAAATTTAAATAGAAATTAAGTAACCGTTGCTTACAGTTATGAAATCGCGAGGTTGGCCTCTATGCTAAAGGGTGCCTAGCAAGATTTAACTAATACTAACGCACTTAGATTTACTTCAATAAGTAATAGCGTAACAGCGCTACGGCTTAGAATTTAAATACTAGCTAATCAGGCGAACGTTGAACATTAGTCTGAGACTAAAAGCTCTCTCACACTGAGAGGTTCCTACCTGTCGCTTAAATAACAACTTGGCTCCACTTCAAATTAGCATAAAGCTGAAACGCGAGCTTATTCTAACGGGAAGTTGAAATGAGAACAGATAGAAAAAGGCAAATTAAAATAAAACTTTGTTAGTTTAACTAAAACCTTACAACTTAATATATTTAGTTGATTTAAATGAAGTGTTTAAAACAATGATTCTTAATGTGTTTCAAAGTTGTATATGCATTATATTAGTGGTTCCATATGTTAATATATTTCGTTTAAAGCAAAAGTATTATAAATATATTTCTAGTTTTTCAAATTTGAATTTTATTCAAAGAATCATTCTTTTTAATTAATGTAGTGTGTTATGCGTTTGAAGAAAATAATCCAAATAAAACTGGAAGTTTCCAATAGCCGAGGTATTTTTTCTGAAACCTTTTTCTGAAATGAAAATTTGTAGTATTTCAATAATTTTTGAGAGCCTTGTTTAAGAATGAATGTATAAGGTATTTCTCCCGCCTTCTTCACATGCCTTCATGGTGTAGTGGTCAGCACGCTCGATGCGTAACCGAGAGATCCGTGGTTCGATTCTCAGCGAAGGCGTTGCTCATTTTTCTTTCTTCTGCTTTCAAAAAAAAAAAAAAATCCTAGTGTCTATACAAACGAATAAAAATTAATTCCACAAATATGAGTCAACATCTCTTAATGTGCTTGAAAATGAGCCTTAGATAGAAAATAACTCTTAGAAAAGACGCCAGTACTTTTTTTCAGCTCATTTAAATTTCAGAAGACGTGAATTAGTCGTTATCAGAAAAATAAAGAAAATTTCTACTTTTGAATATCAAAGGTTTTTATTGATAATGATTCTTTTAATTTTGCTGAAACAACGTTTTTATATCACTGCAGAATTTCACTTTTCTGTGAAAATTATGATAAAAATTCAAGTGTAATAATTTTTAATGCAATGTTTTTAACCTTTCTTATGTGAAAAGAATTCCCCAGAATTGATAGTCCAAGAGGGCATTAGACCCAAAGCGCTATGAGTCTCAAAACGGCATTTTGAGAATTTTCACTTTCTACGTAGGTTCACTTTTCAAACTGCTGCGCCAAATATTATCGCCATGTATTGTTTTTAACGAAAATAAATAATGAAGAATCTACATGAATGCATCTAGCATTGTGAAAAAAGAACAGTATCTAGAGCCATCCAGTTTTGAACAACGTAATCCTCTAACCGAACACGGGCACATGGAACCCCGAATTTTGAATTTCAAATTTGTTTGCTATCTATTTCAAATTTTATAAACCTTTAAAGAATTTTTGTTTAACAGAAGTATTTCAAAGCGAGCAATGGCAACACTACAGGGGGAAAAACAGTTTTAGCTTTTACCTCAAGCACGCGAGGTTATGTATTCTAAAGATATGCCGTTTTATTGTTTTTAAATATTTCGTGGTATTGCTGTTGAATTGAATTTTATGTGGTTTACGTGAGAAAAACGTGATATTTAATAAATAAAGGTAACGCATGAAATGTTAAAGTGCCTTTTTGGACGTAATATAAAATCTGAAAGCTTTCAGTTTTCTTTTTCTTTCTTTCTCTTTGATATTATATTTTACATTAACAAATGTATTTTTTTGTTATCTAAATATGTTTTTATAAGATTTATTGACCATTTCCTCACTTATTCAAAATTCTACATTTATTTTAAAAATTTATCCTGAAATGTTGGTAGTTAGGATTGCTTAATTTCTGGTTTAAACTGGTAATTAAAATTTAAATCGCGAAGAAAAACGTCCTCTGCACTAAAACATTCTTCTTACTATTCTTAAAACTTCAAAACCCAAAGAAAATAATATTTCCGGAGACAAAGCCCTCCTTGCAGAAAAAATCTGAAGACAAAAGACGAAGTCCAAATTATGAGCTGTGAAGCAAAAAGGTAACAGATCGAAGTTATAAACGTTCCGAACCGCACTCTTTTCAGATAAAAAGAAATACAAAAAAGTGGCGCATTAGAGAAAGTGGAAGCTTTATGCTTTTTATCTTTGTCTACTTTTATTTTTTAGTTTCGTCTAGGCTTACAAAACAGACTTTTTTCCCGTATGGAACGCTTTGTTTTTAAGCAAGAGTATTATTTGAGAAGACTTTTGATAAAAGCGTCTGAATGTCTTATTTCGGAAAAATCTTCTTTCCGTTTTCTTTGTGAGCATGTTTCTCTGTCAGAACAAAGAATGGAGAGGACAAGAATTTAAGCGGCTTTCGATTGTCAGGATTAAAAAACGAATATCGGGATTTTTCGAAAACTCTGCGGAGATAGACATACGTAGATAAAATTGAAAGTAATGATCCCGGAGTATTTCCCATGCGAAGATATTAAAAGATTCAAAGTATTACTTAACAAAAACAGTATATTACCATTAGCTTAACTATAATATGCATTTATAACTGCGTATAAAATATGAGTATAAAGCCTGCAACTCTGAAAATTTTGAAGCATGGGTCGATTTTTAATATTGCAAATATGATTAAAATGGAAAAAGAAACTATCCCTTTCATTCTATAAATATTGTACGCTTCCTCTAAAAACTAATGGAAAGAACCTGCTTTTTTATCTCCTATTGAGTGGAGTTATAGCAATACTTCTTTTTTAAATTTTAGAAATAATTTTACAAATGCGATCATTCGATTCCGCGGCATTGCAATGAAATTTAATTAGAGACCTAAAGACATTTCTTTCTGTAAAACCAAAATAGCAATTCCATAAGGAATAATGTTTAAAGTTTTAAAGTGCTGCTGGTTAAAATATTACCTTTTGGAATTCTTATACAACGTGAAATATTACCTTTTCATTTTGTATCAAAGATTTTTTAATGATAGAGAATTCGTTCTGTCTTTTAACATTTCTGAAAGCAAAGTCATTCATAACTGTAGATAACAAATCCAGTCTTAACCTTTAAACGCAGAGGTGGGGTCTGTATGACCGCGCCAATATTCCAGAACTGCGAAATTTCTTATAAGTTACATAGTTATTCTGCTCCTTTTCAGTACTTTCAAGTTGACATAAAATATAATTACGCCTAAATTTTTATTAAAACCTATACATTAATTTTTTAAAAAAATAATTTTAAATTTGGGCCGCAGTCATATAGACCTCACCTCTGCGTTTACGTTACTTTTTTCTCGCGTGAGGGGGGGATGGCTTTATTACGACTCCGGTCATTCCAGCAGCTGGCCTGATAAGAGACAGTGCCATTGGAAAAAACTGATTTTTGGACGGAGTTATCATCAGAATGAGAGAAACCACATACGGAATGAAGGTTTCAAAAGCCAACTGTGAACCGAGAAATAAAAATGTGCATTCGGAGAGTGCTTGGTGTTTCCAGTGGAATCTATTCTAACGCAGATGCAACTGATATTTTTAAAAAGTGTAAATCATGCTCTCTTTGTCCCCCTAGACTGAGAAGAAAAACTGCCTACCTATGTTTTCTAAGGTTTTAGTTTAAACTAACAAAGTTTTATGTTAATTTTCTCTTTTCTGTAAGTTCTTATTTCAACTTCCCGTTAGAATGAGCGCGCGTTTCAGCTTTATGCTAATTTGAAGTGGAGCCAAGTTTTGTATTTAAAAGGTTAACAAGGAACTTCTCGGTGTTAGAGAGCTTTTAGTCTCGGATCACTGCGGCTCTGTTCGACGTTCGCCTGACTAGCTAGTATTTAAATTCTAAGCCATAGCGCTGTTACTCTAATACTTATTGAAGTACGATACTGACGTTAGTACTAGCTAAGTCTTGCTACGCACCATTGATCGTTCAGCATAGAGGCCAACCTCGCGTTTATAGCTCTGTGAGCAACGACTACTTAATTTCTACTCACTTTATTTTAAATTATTTGATTGTTCAGATTAGATCCAAGAGCGGTCATTATTTTCTGTTATCCCTCCCGAATTGGGAAGTGGCTGTAAATAGTGGTTTAATAAAAGGGGATTTTAAATCCTTCTTACGTGCAGTTATTCTACCACAGAACATAGCTGCATTCAGCTTCCTGTTCAAGATCAAGACTTTTTTACGGTTACGAATATGTTCGCCAAAGGTATGCACAGAACACTCAGTCCTGACAAGTGGTAAAGCTTGTAACATTCAGATATACCTTAAATAAAGATTATCAGAAGAAGCATGCATATGCCATCATGCATATGTTTCACTTGCATTTAAAAAACGAAGTATAATACAAATATATCTGCTTCTTAATATAGAATTCATTAGCCGAATTTTTGGATAGAAATTTTAACTTTTTTTACGAAGAATCTTACTTTATATCATTTGTGCTACTCATTTTAATTATTTCCTAGAGATATGCTAACTAAATGAAAATGAAAAATATATCCGACCGCGAATTATTTCGGAATTTAAGTAGTTCTGTGGGAACTTAAAGCAATAGTTTTTAAAAGCTTTCTGCATAAAAAAAATCCTAAGCATATGAAATGTGCTTCTTTTTCCCGGAATATAAGAAATTCAGAAATTAGGTAGATGTCTTAAAAACTGCGCTTGATGATCGTACATTTCCATTTTTTTGATCAAGCTCACATTTTGATAAGAATTTAAAATATCTATCTAAAGTAAATGAGTGCATTAAATGTGTTAAATATTTATAGCAACTGAAAATATATCATGCTTACATTCGACAGGAAAGTTCGTTTTAGTACTCGGAAATAAGAGTTAGCCTCCATAATATCCTTCAAATTTTAATTGGTTATGTTATAGAGATTCAACCATTATTATTTTTACCTTGTATTTGTTCTTCGGATTAAATGACATACATTCTTTACACTGATTTTGCGAAGTGGTATAAGGTTTCAACTCTTGGGCGAAAAAAGCGAAAATTCGTTGGAGGATTTTAAATTTGAAAGAAGAACGATGCGACTTTTTTTCCCGCTCATGTACAATGTAAGAAGGTAAGAAAGATACGACTTTTTTTCCGCTCCGTGACAATGCAAGGGATAGGAAAATAGGTTGCCACGTATTAAGAAGCTCGCCAAGTGAATTATTCTTGGCGCAAACTGAAAAAAATTAGCCAAATTAAATTTTTGAATTTCTCCGTAAATTTCGCACCAAAATTTATTAGGCACAGTTTTAATCGTAGAATCGAAATATGGAAAAAAATTGATATGTTATTTCAGAAAAAGATTCATTTTGTGTCAAAATACATATGTTAGAATAATGCTGTATATAAATCTAATATATATTTTAAGTCGCGCTTTCGAAACATGAAAAACTCAATTTGAATTTCGACAATCGGCCCAGTAGAACGAGGGATATAGAACTGTCCCTTTTGTTTTTCGCATCCTACCTTTAGAAGTATCTCTTCAAAAATGCTCAAAGCATTGAATAATATCATATATTAAGGCAAAACTTCGCATGATTTAAAAATTTTCTTCTCTTGAAAAATATTTACTTCCGGTGAAATTAATGAATGATAAGGAGAGATACTTTCATTAAATTCCAAATAAACAGCCACAATAATAACCTCTCAGATTTATCCTTTTAAAAGTTAAAGTAACAGAAACGAGAAATAACGAAATTTCTCTTTTTAAGGTGCCAAGAAATGTTATCGGATACTACACCAATATCTTTCTTCTGCATCTAATGAGTTTCATGAGCTGGTAGCTAAAATGTGGATTACGTCTCACTTACTCAAAGAAAACAAATCTCTCATACTACATTATCCATCTCGAGAAGATTCTTCGGTATTTCTTCCCGAACTTCCTCACAAGAAGATATCTCTCAAATAAATGCGTCTGGCGTGACAGTGCGTGAAATATCTTTCCTGGAGAATATTTCACCTTGTCTGTGATCCCACCTGAAAGAAGTTCAAGTGTGAAGAGATTGAAAGCTGTTGTCAGGTTCTCTCTCTCATTAATTGTTGATCTTGTCACGCATTAAGTAGAACTCTGTAAACATACTTTCCGGAAGTTAGGCGCTCGTTTCTAAGGAGGGTTTCTTTACGGACAATGAGTCTGTAAAAGGAACGGATGAAACGTCGAGGTACTGATAGAATGAAGTAAGGATAAAAATCAGGATTTACCCATCAAAACAACTTCCTTATTTAGAAAGTACAGTGAGACTGCATATCTAAACCACAATTTCTTTTATCTGACAAAAATATGTAAATTTGCGAAAGGAATATTGCATAAAAGCATATTGAGCTCTTAAATTTATCGAATAGTTAAAATATAATTTATCTTAAACACATTTCAATGTTCACAACAATAATTTCGGTAAAATATTTCATTTCACAAGAAATACCAATTTAAAATTCTATGCGTAAATGTGTCACATTCTAGTTCCATTCCAAGTCAAATCCATTGCAGTAAAATTTAGTTTCTTGTCTCTTTTCGTTTTCAGCAAAGGGTGTTTGTCATTTTGTAAAAAGAATCCTAAAATTAAAATTTAATTAATCTTAATTCTTAATTAATGAGGGCTGTTGATTTTGATTTAAAATTCCTTATTCCTTTAACTACACATTGCAATTAGCTAGACAAATTAAATTTGACGTGTATACATTCTGCATTAAAACGTAGTTCAGAGAAAACAAATCTATGCAAAAATATTTATTAAATCGATTGGTTTAGCTAAAATTTATTCAAATATTATACAAATCTGGAATGAAAACCAAATGGAAGAAAGTATCCTCTTGTTCCTTCAAATAAGAGTTTTTTGGTTGAAATATGATACCCGAAATTTTTCGCGATTACAATACTTCCTTTTCACTTCGTACAAGGAAGTAAAAAGAACAAGCATTAAAAGTAAGAATCAGAATAAATGAATATCGGAACAAAAGTAAAAAGTTAAAAATTTAAAATAACAAGGAACTGAACATAAGTCTTTACAAGGAGTTCAGAAAAGTTCTAGTATTCCAGTATAGTTTACTTATCTCCCCACGTTTGAGACTCTTTATGTAGTTCTGGGCATAAAAGGAGATGCTCTGCATTCATGATGCCCGAATTGCAAATTTGGCATATACTACACTCATGTCCATAAATTAAGGATAATGCAAAATCAGGCAAAGGAAGAGTTAGAAGTAAAACAAATTTGACTTATCTGTAAAGCTTATTTATTAAACAAAAGGTAAAGAGCAAAAAAAAAAAAGATGCTATAGGTTTGATATTATTAAAAAAATGAGCGATGTTTTCTCCCTGGAGCAAATTACAAAAATAAACTATTTACAAAAAACCAATATTACATATTTGATATGATTGTTAATACATTGTATGTCTCCCAGACGATGCAAAACAGTTCGTACAACGCCTAGGCATGCTGAGTATCAAATGATTTATCAAATTATCGATCTGATCTTGGGGGATATTACACCACTCAAAAAGCAACGCTCTCCGAAGTTCAGGTAGACATGTAGGAGGAGGTTGACGGGCTGCAACTCGTCGGCCAACTATGTCCCACACGTGCTCTACTGGATTCAACTCCGGTGAGAATGCTGGCCAGTCCATACGTGTGATATCCTCCGATTGAAGGATTTCGTTTACGATGTTTGCACGGTGAGGACGGGCGTTGTCATCCATATACAAAAATTGTGCGCCAATGGCGCCCCGAAACAAACGTACATGTTGTTCCCGATAGATTTGGCTTGTCATGGTTCCAATTTGAACATGCAGGTCAGTTCTGGAACCCAGAATAATTCCACCCCAAACGAGCACTCCTGCACCACCGTAACGGTATCGTTCAATGATGTTTTCGTGGTGGTAACGGTTACCTGGAGCTCTCTATATGAAAGTCCGGCGAGAATCAGACTGCAAGCTGAATCCGGACTCGTCGGAAAACATCACACAAGCCCACCGTTGCGGTGTCCCGTTGTGGGTGCGGTGTTGTGCTCTATACTCCAGGCTAACCGCAGGCGACAGTGAGTTGCAGTAAGTGGAACGCATCTGACAGGTCTACGAGCCTATAGGCCAATCTGCCCTAAGCGTCTGTACGCGGTGTGCCTCGAAATTGTCTTACCAGTGGCTGAAAAGAGCTGACGAGACAGGTCTGAGGCTGTACTCTGCCTGTTTCTTTTGGCACTAACTGCCAAATACCGGTCCTCATCCGACGTTGTAACTGTGGGGCGACCTGTGCTGTATCGTCTACTCACATTACCATCATCTTGGAATCGTTGCCAGAGCCTGGAGATGGCACTCTGGGCAATTTTAAGTTCGTCTGATACTTCCAGTTCGGTACGCCCCTATTCCAGACGGCCGATAATTCTACCGCGTAAAAAATCATCCAAATGCGTCCTTTGTGTCATAACTATTCGGTTATTGCACTGAAATGCTTGTAAAGCGCCTGCGAACAATTTTACTTCTTTGCTTGTATTCCTTATATATCACTCTCTTACACTGTCGTCATTGTGACGTACCATCGGTGTCATCTGGTTACTTCCTGAAGTTTGCATACGATTCTTGAAGATGTGTCTAGTGGTTTTACAGGTGATATATTTATTTTAGAGTTCGATTTCCGCGTGACTCCGAATGATCCTTAATTTATGGGAGATGGAAGGATGCCAATTTTATTAAGATGATGTGCCATGCAATTGTGGCCTGTTTGCAATCTGAAATTTGCCACAGTCTGTTTACGGAATTTTTGACAAAACCTTTTCCATGTGTCTTGAATCTTAGCCCCGGATTTGCTTGTTGATTTTGCTGCCCGGTCAGATATAAGACTATTCATTATTTTCTCAAAAATATGTTTTTAAATGGCTCTAGAGGGAGCGTTTTGCTGTCTTGTGGCTCAAGTCCCCTCTTGTCCAATGAGTCTACCTTTTCGTTACCATCGATACCTACATGTGAAAGAATCCACTGAAAAACTATTGCTCTGTTGTATTTATATAGAAAGTTCAATGCCTGTCTTGTTTCTGAGATAGTCTGTATATCTGTGTCATGATTTATAACTACAGCCTGGATGGCTGCTTTGGAATCGATTAGAATAACTGCTTTATAAATTAACGCTACTAACTAATATTTATTGTTGAACTCTCATTACTAAGCTGAATATGAAACATTAAGTCAAGTTATAAAATTTAATACATTGAAAAATGCTTTGCTTTGGAATTAAAGAAAAGATTAAAACTCTAAAAATTCTTTACGTAACAGCAGCTTCAAAATAACATTAGCTGTTTAACAGATGAAAGCACACCGGTTATTTAATTGTTTTGTAAAATCTAAAATATTCAAAATTTAGAATATTCAGATTTGGGTTTTCTTTGTCAGCATACAGAGCGTGCATGGTGAGTGAAAAGAAGACAATAGAAGGATAGTTGGAAAAAGAACATCAACTGGTTCTCAGTCGTTGAAACGAGGAACAGACATGTTGTTCTGGAACGTGCTTTTCTTTTGACGTGATTTTTAGTTCCGTCACGATCACAATAGACGTTTTTGCATATATTGGGTAAAGAAAAAACGCTTTTCTGTTTTTAGCATTGCTTCTTTTGCACAGCAGCCGAATATCATATTTTTTTCCTTTTCACCATTCCGAAAAAGAAATCTAATAAAAATAACATTTTTCTACTGTGAGAAAGAAAGGTACACTTTGTTTTTTTTAAATCGTGATAAATATATAATAACAAAAACTTATCTTCTTTAAAATATCGAAGCGTTTTTGTACATGTTTAATAAATGGAATCTAATAGCTCACTCCTGTTCTAGTTTCTTAGGACAAGTTTCACTTTAAGGTAATTACTATACGAAGTTCGTTTGTTACGTTATTCTCAAACGTACGATCTTTGTTTATTTTTCATTATTATTTTGACGTAAATTCTCCTATTTAGTTTCCTGCTCACCAGCGGCCGAGGGTAAAGTCGCTGAACACTGGTAGATCGTTTAGGGGTTCGAATTCTGGCAAACGTGCTGACTGCAGGGGCATTTTCATGTTTTTTTTTCGTGTGTAAGATGTAAACCAGCTACTTCCCCTGCGAAAGTCTTCCAAGGGACACGTGATGTAAAATTTCTGAATTTTCGAATTTAAAACCCCGAATTAGAAAAATAAAATAGACTGAGGCGATTCCAAAAATACATAATTTATGCATATTTCGAAATTTTAAAAGACCGAAATCTGTCACACAGATGTTTTAGCAGTTTTTATCACTTCCTTGGTTCTTTTGAAAAGCAATTGGCAACACTTTTTTAAACTGGCTTGTTTACTAAGCTGTGTGCTAATTGTCGATTTTCGTATGTTTATGTACAACGTGCTTTGTTGTTTCTTTTTGTGTGTATCGTTATTCTTTTCGTTCTTTTCATTTAAATTCGTGCTTTCTGTGTTTATTTTTGATTTTGAAAAACTGTTTTTATAAGTATTATCACGTTAAATTTAGGCTCGTTCGACGCAGTAATATGTTTTAATGATGGTGTACAAAGCCGCAGTGAAGTAATGGAACTATTATAAATGCAACTAGGGTGTTATATGGTAAAGTGTCTGCAAAAAATAGATTGTCTTAGAATTCGTGAGGCCCAGCTCGCTTACCAAAAGCTTTCTAAAATGGCCAGAAATAAAAGTAAATTTATAAAACAAAAACAGCTTGATGTGTGGCAACAGTCTAATGCCTTAGATATAAAAATGTTTATTTCGAAAAGTGTTGCGACTGCTCGCATTTCAAATCGTTAATTCCAAACTGTAACTCTTACAAAATCTGTTTGTTAATCCAAAATTTGTAAATTTTACAAAATCTGTACGTGCTAAGAAGAATGCGTGTTTGTGTGTTTATTTGTTCGCGTTATTGATTTCTCATCAATTATGATCAATCTTTTGCCTCATTATTCGACTAAAATTGAACATAGGTGAAACATTGGACGGAATTTGAGCCTTTGAGAACATTTTTGTTATCAAAAATGTGAAAATCATTAAAAACGGCGTGTCATTGCTGATATAATGAGAGAGAATTAGTTTACCTTTCTTCGAAAATGTTTTATGTAGGTTCCATATCGCATCATACTGAAAAATGTATGACAATGAATCGTATTTTTTGCATCGTTATTAGAGAAGGATTACAGCGGTATCGCCCTCTCTGTTGTTAGATACATTACTCTCAATCGAACTTAACTGGCGTAGGGTACTTTCGCTAGAAATTTAATAGCTACTCTGCAATTTTCGTTTACGGAACATTTCCCTGTAATAAAGTGATTGTATTTACAGAAAAAAAAAAGAAATCTGCAAACAATTATTGCGACCACAGTGACGTGTTTAAAAGCTTTGTGAATTTTCACCAGTGTCAAATCACTATAAAACTTCCTTTCCTTTGGGTGCTCTAAAATTAATTTAATATTTAATTTTTTTGCAAAATTTCAAAATACACATAAATTTCTAAAGTAGGTATAGTGATAAAAATACACATGCACTAAGTTAGATCAATATTATTTATAATGAAGAAATTGCGTCGAAAATTAAAATAGATAATTGGTAAAGTATGAACCCTGGAAATAGGTAATCTCGTAACTTGAATATGATGAGTAGTTAGCTCTTTGGTAGCTAACTATTAAGTTGGCTGTTAGCTATTAAAAGTTATGCACATCTGAAATCAGGTCACATATCAGGTTTAGAAACGAAATAGGAGCTCCAAAATGCAAATTTCTATTGTTATTTTCCCCTTAAAGGCAAAGGTATCGTTAAAGCTTATTTGAAGTTTCATTGGGTAATTCGGTGTTCTGGCTATGTGCAGTTTTCTACTGAACGGAGGGGAAAGATGACAGGGGATCATATTTAGAGGAAGAAATCGTGTTATATTGGAGTCTGTACCGAAACCTTATTTCTATTTAAAACATTTTACTTAGGTATAAAAAGATACTACTCTGTACGTTTAAACTTTGAGAATTTGCCGCAATTCCTCATTTGCTTATGAATATTACATTCATATTACTTTTGGATTTTAACATTAATCTGCATATACAGTGGTGGCCTAAATTGTGGACACTTTTGGAAATTTTTATGTTTTTGAATTTTGTATGCTTATAGAAAATGTTACGTTTCGCAAAATGCAAACTTGTATATATCATTTTAAAGAGAATTTATTACTGAATTCAATACAAAACACAAAATTCAATTATTTGCAATACAAAAAAAGTTATATGTACTTTAATATAAATAAAAAACACAGTTATGAAGTGGTTTGTAATGTCTAGCTTTCCTGGCCAATCACTGTTCTTGTTCTGAGAACCAATCAAATGTTAGTAACTGCCAGTAGAAGCTGACATCATGTTTACACTTGAAACAATTCATTATTTTGCTTTGTTCTGTAGAAGGAGGACCTGTTTCTTATACACTGCAATTACAAGTAGGAATTTTTGTAAAAATTTTTAATATTTAGTCAAGAAGCAATGACATCAAATAAAAGAGTAGATTGGACACCTAGAAAGAGATGTAATATTATTGTGTTACGAGAAAGTGGTCTTTCCTATGCTGAAATTGCAAGACAGGTGGGTGGTTCAGTGACTACATCTGGAGTCCGAAAGTTTTGTTTACGATATCAGGAAACAAATTCAATAAAAAACAAAGAAGGAAAAGGCCGAAAAAGGTGCACCACATCTATTGATGACAGAAGAATAAAAAGACTATGTCTCCAAGATAGAAAAATGTCATCAGCGGCCATCAGAAGTGATCTGAATGATGCTGGTGTTTCTGTCAGTTCAAGAACAATCAGGAGAAGATTAACAGATGTTGGACTGAGAGGTAGAATTCCACGAAAAAAGCCTTATCTTAATTTTCAGCAACGTAAAAAAGACTACAGTGGGCAAAGGAACACATTAATTGGATAGATGATCAGTGGTCACAAGTTATATGGAGTGATGAAACTAAGATATCGTTATTCGGAAGTGATGGGCGAAAATATGTAAGACGTAGAATAGGAGAAGAGCTACATCCTGATTTCATTCAAGCAAGTGTGAAGAACCCAGTTAGTGTTATGATCTGGTAATGCATGTCAGCAGATGGTATTGGTCGCCTTCATGTCATCGATGGGACACTGAGTGCCAGAAAATACATTGACACTATTCTAGAACCAAAACTTCTACCTTCCATTAGAGATCTCTCTCCCAACAATGCTTCGTTTACTTTCCAGCAGGATTCTGCCCCTTGCCACACGGCCGAAATATCGAAAGAGTGGTTTCGTACAAAGAGCATTAAATTGTTGTCATGGCCAGGAAACAGTCCTGACCTCAATCCTATCGAAAATTTGTGGCATCGTTTGAAAACTCTTGTCCGAATGAGGCACCCATCGAATAAAAGGTAACTAATTGAGGCTATAATTGTTTCCTGGCATCATGTAATAACGAAAGAAGAGCTTAAAACTCTTGTCAGCTCAATGAAACGTCGATGTGAAACTGTAATCAAAAATAAAGGGTACCCTACTAAGTACTGATAACTCACTGCAATCATCACTATCTAATGTATATCGATAACTATTATCGGTTTAACTTTTTTTGTATTGCAAATAATTGAATTTTGTGTCTTGTATTGAATTCAGTAATAAATTCTCTTTAAAATGATATATACAAGTTTGCATTTTGTAAAACGTAATGTGTGTAACTATAAGCACACAAAGTTCAAAAACATAAAAATTTCAAAAAGTGTCCACAATTTTGGCCACCACTGTAAATCTCATTAGTCCTATTTTTAAGGTTAGCGTTATTAAGGTAGACTTTACTGATAAAATTTTATTATGAGATAAGAGATATAAAAACAAGTGCCTATTTTTAACAGAAAAAATTTCTCATATCATTAAGATTTGTTTCTGGTAAACGTTAGACATTGGTTCATCAAAAGGAATGGATTATTTTATAAACAAAGATGCACTCATGTTTATTATTTCCCCTTGAATTCCTTTTAAACTAATGATAGGAAATTATTTAATGTTTACTCTTTCCAGCAATTTTTCTCAAAACATCTACCTCTAATGAAGTGACTGTACTTACAGAAAAAAAGAAATCTGCAAACAATTAATGCGAACACATTGACGTGTTTAAAAGCTTTCTGAATTTTCACCAGTGTCAGATCCCGATAAAGCTTCATTCCCCCAGTCATCCTTTTAATGATTATTTAATTTATTAAGCTAGATAATGAATATCTGCGATGTTTCAGAAAAGCATCAAGAAGAATTTTAATAACTAATTTAATTTATCAATTATATCGGTCGCATATTTTATTCCTTAATTAAGTTCATAAAAAATCCTGAAGCATACTTCCTCTTCAAGAAACTAATTACAATTTTTTTAATAAATTAGGTCAACTAATTCTGTAACAAATTCCATGCGTATCCTTTCATTGATTTTTGAAGAAAATTTTAGTGCGAGTTTAGGAACGGTAATCATTATCGCTGTCGAGTATTTAATTAAATAAAAGCTATGACAGTACAGCAATTAATTTTTATTAAATGCAGTGACATAATTAATTAGGATATTTGCAATAATCAAATAGATAATTATAGATGTCTAAATGAGAAACGCAGAAATTCGAATATGAATCAAATTTGTTGAGTGATGAAAATTGGATACTGAAAATGCCATTATCAGATATGTATCAGATATATACATAGGATAGTCTGTCTTTGCAAAATAAAAATTGTTTTGTTCTTAAAGTACGTTACAACTTTTATGTTCACTTTTAGACAATAATTCTCTTAGTTAATAGGAGTCAGACTTGGAAAGGTTACAGCCGAAAACATGGCGGAGAAAACAACGCAAGGCGAAAACGTCGTGGTACAATACATCGTGGGAGAAAATAAAAGCGGTTCAAAAATTTCGAAGTTTAAAAACATCGTCGTCGAAAATATTGTAGTAAAAAATAAAATACCTACAAATCATCGCATGACGATAACATTTTAAACATTCGTTTTTCATGCTTTAATAACTGTAAATGGATATTCGCTTGTGAGTACAAGATGGAAAGAGGGATAATATTTACTTTCATACTTTTTATTAGCTAATAATATTTTTAAAAACAGAACAAGAAATTTAAACAAAACAAGAAATAATTTTCACTATAAGAGTATCACATTAACAAAAGTGAAGAAAATCTCATAATTAACTTAGAAGGTTTTTACAGATAAAGTCAAGCAGTTACTTATCTTACTTTTCTTTCTTACTTGCTGTTACTTTTTCTTTTCTTTTTTAGATTATACTTTTCGTGAAAAATTATCCGTAAAACTTTATAAAAAGTAATTTATTAATGATCTTTGTTTAACTCTGTCAGTTTAAAACTCTATTAAGTGCTATAAGTTGCAGTAATTTTAAAAAGGGGGAGTATATAAGGTATTTCTCCCGCCTTCTTCGCATGCCTTCGTGGTGTAGTGGTCTGCATGCTCGACGCGTAACCGAGAGGTCCGTGGTTCGATTCCCGACAAAGGCGTTGCTCATTTTTCATGTCTCCTGCTTCGAAATAACCTAATGTCTCTACAGACTAAGTAACTGTGTTTGAGAGAAGCACTAGAGGTTACAGAAAAACTTTTGCGTTTAAAGTAACGTCAAAGCCTGGGCATCCATTGGAAACCTACCTCGATAACCATCGATTTTACCTGAATGAAAAAATAGATTTATGCCAAAACATCGAACGCGTACTAAATAGCAGTAAAAAGTTATCAACTTTCAGCTCGCAAAAGCCTATAAATATGAACATACATAATTATAAATAATATAATATATATTATTTCGTCGTCTCAAATTTGTTTTACAAAGCTTTCCTTTCTTGAAAATAATCGGAAATAGCTACAGTCAATAATATAGTTATTCAGAATCTAGCCTATTCGAAAACGTTCAAGACGAAGACAGAAAAGAAATCCGGGCTAAAGAAATTCGATTTCTCTGTCCTTCATTCAGAGCACGTCTCAGCATGTTATCAGAAATCTTTCCGATGCCAAAATCAATCATGATGCAATATTGTATCTTGTAAGAAAGAATAACAAAGTAGCATAACCTATACAGAATGAAACTCCTAAAATAGTTATTAGGTTTCTTACTTTATTCCGGAACAGATTTACTCTATTTCGACGTATCTATATTATTGTGTAGAATTGCCGATAGATGAAAGAAATTCCGCAAAAATTGCTCTCACATAAAAAAAGAATTAAAACGTTTGATTTGTCGTCATATGAATGTTGTTGTCAAAGTAAATTTACAAAGCGTGATTTATCGATATTTATTATATTTTCCGTTAATTATTGCGTACGTGTTCATCCAACAACAGAAATGATTACGTTGCTAAAGCAGAAAAGCTGTTCAAAATTGACCTTTAAATACAGAGGTGGAGTCTGTATGACCGCGGCATTATTCTAGAGCTGCAAAACTGTTTATAAGTTATATAGTTATTTTTCTCTTTTTCAGTACTTTCAAACTGACATAAAATATAATTATTCCTAAATTTTTATTAAACTCTATCCATTAGTTTTTTAAATAATTTTTTAAATTGGCCGCGCTCATATAGACCTCACCTCTGCGTTGATGTTATTCTCGCATGAAGGGGGTATTTTTATTATTACTTGAGTCATTTCAGCAACTGGCCTGATAAGAGATAGTGCCAAATTGAAAAAAAAACTGATTTTTTGACGGAGTTATCATCAGAATGAGTGAAACCACATAGGAATGAAGGCTTCAAAAGCCAACTGTGAACCGAGAAATAAAAATGTGCACTCAGAGAGTGTTAGGAATTTCCAGCGGAATCTACTCGAACTCAAGATATAACTGATATCCTTAAAATATGTAAAACATACTCTCTTTGTCCCCCTAGACTAAGAAAAAAAAACTGCCGATCTATGGTTCAGCTGCAAGAATCCGATATGTAATGAATGCGCCAAAGGAATTTGCAAAAGGTGTGTCGAAAATGTTTTAAAATAATGTGTTGCAGTTTTTAAATATTCTTAATATTTTATCGCTCTTTTGCATTATTTAACATGATCCAGATTCTGTAGATGGAAAGTTTATCAAATAGTTTAGTTTGTACGAGGAAGTAGTGTTTATCTTATTTATTTGATTAAGCGCTCCCTACTTTTCATATGTGATTTAAAAATTAATTTTCAATGCATTCATTTTAGAGTTCTAAGAAGAAATAATTACTTCAATATGACAAACAACGTGTATTAATGCTTATACAATAGGAGTACATTATTTGAAAAATTTATATTTTTAAAAGGCATAAAATAGAGCGCGGTCTGAGAGACCCCTCCTCTTTGTTTACGTAACAGAAAATGAGCGTCTGTACTTAAGGGTTAATGTGCAGTTCTCGCATTTGTCTTTTATTTTGCAATGCATTTTCTAATCTAATATTTGTTTATTTTGTCTATGATGGCGAGCCATTAAAATTAGATCTTCGAAACAGAGCACAGTCTTGGGGATGCGAGTACGGCAGTTTTAAATTTCTTCATGGCAGTTTCTCAATTCCATAGCTATTTCCTCGTGTTTTTTTCCTTTTACCATAATTTCTGTGCTTCGAAGATACGTCCACTTGAGTTGATGTTGGCTATTTTGTGTCTTCCAGCATTTCGTGGCAATGTATTTTCTGCGTTGCGATATTCATACGTATGAAAAGAAAGATCTTATTAATTAGGGAGCGCAGTTCCGTCTTCGATATATTGATCTAGACTCTACCTTCAGTCAACGGTAAGCATTAGCCATTCCTGCAGTTTTAAAACCGCTGGTGTTCCAGTATTTATGATGGAAGCCTAAGGATCAGTGATTAGAAAAACTACTCATGAAACTATGGTGAGTCTCTCTGTGTTTATAGTCTCTGAGAACTGCATGAGGCTATAGCTCTGGACAGAATTGGCCTGCGATTCTAAATGTTCTTGTTGAGTTTTTGACTCCGTATGAACCCGATTTTTAAGTATTTCATTATGGTTTCTTTTCAACAAGACAGTGAAACTAACTCAATTTCGTTCGTAAAAATAATTGTTCATTTTCCTTCATAAACAAACGAATAATTATGAAGAGAAATAAATACACTGCTTACTTTCTCGCTATCGCAAGCAGGAAAGTGAGTTTAAGAAAATCACACGCCTTACTGAACAAATGACTCATACATTTTGCAGGCCAAGTAGAATGCACTGCATCTTCGTTATGGAAATCTATTGATGCAGGCAAATATTCCAAACAAGCCATCTTTAGTTTTAAGAAATGAACAAACTAGCCCTCTTTTCCGTTGGTTGGCTAAAATTGACCTATTAGCTTTCAATGTTTTCATCTAATTAACAGATAATTCTACGCGAAAAGCTAATTTGCTCTGCTGCAATTTTCTAATTAGGAGATAAATGTTATGTTTATTCTTGCTCAGTTAGTTACTTTAATTTTGAAATAATTTAAATTAGTTTCTTTCTGGAAAAAACAATTCCTGAAATCTCGTGAATACTTCCGTCACATCTATTCCTCGAGACAGCTCTTCCCATTGATGCTCCGCGGTGTACTGGGGACTTCCCGTGCATATCCTAGGAACACCCCACCCGCTTCAAGAAATTACAATGAATAAAACTTGAATAATATTAAATAAGAAGAAACAAAAATAAAAATAAATAAAAAATTTAGAAATCTCGTTTTGAACTCGAAATTTCTTTTTCGTATTTTACCCCCAATAATTTTGTGTCTTCTCTAGCAGAGGATTTGTCGCCATTCCTTGGACTGCACATTTGAAAATCTTAATCTTTTGAAAATTCTTGTAAACTGCTCGAGGCTTGCAGAAACTTAGATCCATATAAATACAGAGGCTGTTCGCCCATTTTTTAGACGATTTTGGTAAGCGGTAATAAAAAGTCGTTTGCCGCAAAAGAAGTAATTGCAATTGTACTGTGTTTTTAAAAGTCAAAATTATCGTCTGTGGCTTGAAAGTTTTGTTTTTATTCAAAATGGCGAATTTAACGAAGAAGTGGTTCGAAGGCTACATTGACGCTTTTTCCGAAGAGACATATGCACACTCCGTTATCCAAGAACGATGTGAGTGTCATAGTTTTGTGATATCTAACGCGTCGATAGGTAATATCATCCAGAAGAAAGGAAAAAAACGTCAAATTGGAGCCTCGAGTGGAACAAAAATTCCAAACAAGTATCCGAGGTAAAAACGGACATCTTCGACTGTTGGAAAGGTACGTTGTTTAATGTTAAAAGAAAATCCCCCTAGTCGAAGGACAGTTGAAAAATCATTAAAATGCTCGGTGTCCACTGGAAACAAAATGATAAATGCTGATTTAAATCTTAAGAAAGCGAAGAAACGCAATACTAAATCCCCTACTAAATCTCCCGATGTGTCACCTGTGGATTTTTGTGCTTTCGGACTTTAAAAAACTGCATTATCCAAACATTATCCCAAATTCCTAACAGGACTCTGGAAAGCTTTTCGGGAGGAATGGGATAGAATACCTCTTCTGACACTTGAAAAGGCATTATTATCCTGGAAATTGCGGTGTCGAGAGATAGTTCAGAATAAGGGATATCAAATAGAACATTTAAAACGCAAGAATTTTATGTAATTTAGTTTTATGAATACAATATACATCGTCTAAAAATGTGCGAACAGCCTCTGTACAGGTGAGTAGTCCATTTGGAGCAACTTTACAGTGAGTGTTTATAGCGATAATATTGGGATTTCTTATCGATTCTTCAACAAATTTTCTGAGCACTTGATTTCTTAGTGATGTTCAGTTGTATAGGTGGTTAAATGTTCATTAATAAAACGTTATTAAAAAATCAAGTTGCATACTTCTTAAAAGCAGATTCTATACACTAATATAGGAAGAATGCGAAATGCCACTTCAAGTCCCTCCTGCTGCAGACTGAAGTAGGATGATTTTCTCGAGGAAAAGCGTTGATGTATTTGACGAAACTGGATGCACATATAGTACTATTTTTAGTGAATCATATCCCTCTATTAGCAACGGTTTAAAGTGATAAAAACTGAATGTGTAGAATGGTTTATTGACCAAAATGTTTAGCCAAATAAACGAAATGAATTTATTAATGCTGAGAAAAATTCCACGATGCTTGATACAAACGCCAAAGTGTCTTCTTTTAGTGTGAAACGTGTGAGTGGAGTGTATGAACAAGGTCTTAATGGAGCACAAGGTCCATATGGATTTGATTGACATTTAGCGAGCTCAAAATCATGTTTCAAACCAAAGTCTAGAGGAGTTTTGGCTGCATACAAAATGAGTTCAAAATCTAGTCTGAAAAAAGCAAAATTAGTGTTGCTGTCTTTTTTTTTCTATACCAGGTACCAAAACAATTTATACAGAATCCCGTCAATGCGAAACAAGACCTGTTGAAAATGCAATGACGAAACTGGGCACAGTCTTATTAAATGGTTTTGCTTTATAATATGTTTGAATTTAGTCCTACAGTTTGCCCTATAACTGGATAATCGTAAACCTAAACTGTAATTATTTTCTATAAAGAGCAATACAAATTTGAAATGACAGATAATAAATGATTATGTGTTTGAATTGAGTTGCATGTAAAGATCAGCTTTACATGCACTTCAATACAAATGCAATCCGAATTTATTGTAATTACACTCATGTCCATAAATTAAAGATAATTCGGAGTCACGCGGAAATTGAACTCTAAAATAAATATATCACCTGTAAAATCACTAAACACATCTTCAAGAATCGTATGCATATTTCGGGAAGTAACCAGATGACACCGATGGTACGTCACAATGACGAGAGTGTAACCACCGTTACGGTGGTGCAGGAGTGCTCGTTTGGGGTGGTATTATTCTGGGTTCCAGAACTGACCTGCATGTTGAAATTGAAACTATGACAGGCCAAATCTATCGGGACGTCATTCTGGAACAACATGTACGTTTGTTTCGGGGCGCCATGGGCGCACAATTTGTGTTTATGGATGACAACGCCCGTCCTCACCGTGCAAACATCGTAAGCGAATGCCTTCAATCGGAGGATATGACCCGTATGGACTGGCCAGCATTCTCACCGGATTTCGATCCAGTAGAGCACGTGTGGGACAGGCTTGGCCGATGAGTTGCAGCTCGTCAACCTCCTCCTACATGTCTACCGGAACTTCGGAGAGCATTGCGTTTTGAGTGGTGCAATATCCCCCAAGATCAGATCGATAATTTGATACTTGATACTCGGCATGCCTAGGCGTTGTACGGACTGCATTGCATCGTCTGGGAGACATACAATGTATTAACAATCATACCAACCATATATTATTGGTTTTTTGTAAATAGGTTTTTTTTTTGTAATTTGCTCCAAGCAAAAAAGGTCGCTAATTTTTTTAATAATATCAAACATATAGCATCTTTTTTTGCTTTTTACCTTTTGTTTAATAAATAAGCTTTACAAATAAGTCAAATTTGTTTTGCTTCTAACTCTTCCTTTGGCTGATTTTGCATTATCCTTAATTTATGGACATAAGCGTATTTTATGATGCTTTAGTAATAATGTAAAATATCTGTTTTAAAACAAATTGGTTTGATTTATTGAATTTTGGAAGAAATCTTAGGTACGGCAAACGTTTAGCAATATCTATATTTTTTCTTACCCCTATTATATTATTCTTAGACGCCATTAACTTGTAAGACATAGAATAAGTCTAAAGAGCTTCGCCAGAGCAGCTAATTCTAAAAAAGGCTTTGCGAGTCGAGAACTGCTGCCTTAGGAGGTTATACGCTGTGTGAGTTTTGAATAATTAAGCGTTTAATATATCTTAAATCTTAATACAAATTGTTCAATTTAATATAGAAAATAGATAATTTCTAATTTATTGAACAATTTCTAGATTCAAGGCAACAAAATGAGGTTTAGGAACTCTCCAACAAAACGTTTCTAAGGCAACTGATTATTCAGTTGGAATACATTACACAACTTAGTGTGGTTAGTATGCACGATATTTATTTAAGAAACAAGAATAAATAAAACTTTGTTTTAAACTGAATACTTTTAAGCCAACATGTTGATATATTGCTTGGCCAAAAATAATGTTACAGCACCAAAAAAATATAAATCTTTAAAATAAAACAAATAGCTCAGTTTTTAAAGATAATATACAGTTCTGAAGAAAAATATTAGTCTTTTTTCCCAGAATCTAAGAGCAAAAGGTTTTCTGAAGCAACTAACAACAGATCTTAATAATGACAAAAGAAATAAAACTTCATTGCTCATCGAAAGTATATAAGAAAAACCTTTTCTTGCACACGATGAAGCAGTTGCAAAGAAAAGATATACATTTTGGGTAGAAAGCAAAAATGTATTCTGCTACCACAAATATTCATACCCGAACAGCGTTCCAAGAAGTTGCGTGATAACTATGCAGAAAGAATCTTGCTGAATTGTTATTTAATAACCATTTCACTATTCGAAACATAAAAGACAATTTTATTTTGAAGTACTTTATTTACTTCTGAAACCTTCTCTGAATTTTTTAAACGAATCTTTTTGTTTATAATTTCAAGTCTAAAATATATTTTCATTCTGTCTCTTTTTCTTTTGTTGTTCTCTCGTCTTTCTATTGAACGTAAAGTCTTAAAATACTTTTATTGAAATTCAAAATTTATAAAGTGGGAGCTAATAATGGGCTTATAAGCCAAAAATGATTTTAAAAATATGGATAACTGGGCAATCATTTAATATAAAACCCTTGGAACGCAGATTTAAGAAAAATGCAGTAGTTATAACATCACATAAGGCTTTAAATGTTTTTCGTGGAATAATATCTGAAACCATATTTAAATGCAAGATGACCGTTTCGAAGAGATAACCGATCAGAATAAGTACTTCATTTACTTTAAAAGAATTTCAAACAGGTGCTCTACGAATTACATGACGTAAGGAAAGTCAGTCAGAAACGCCAAACACGTTATCCTAGCTTTCAGCTCTACAAACTTTTGAAAATATATAAATTGATCATAGAAGCCCTCCTCATAACGCCTATGATTCCAAAATCCGAATATCTGTTCTTGTCAGATATTCACATGCGCTCGATGCTTTTTTATGGCCCGTGGTAACGAAAATCACGCTCTTACCTTTCACCACTATTTTTACTTCCTTGTATGAAGTAAAAAGGAAGTATTGCAATCTAGAAAAATTTCGGGTATCATATTTCAACGAAAATACCTATTTTGACCGCTATCGAATACAATTAAAAAATTTTTTGAGTGTCATAAGTATATAAGGGTAGAATAAAAGACTCTTTTCCCCTCCAAATAATTATAAAAATTATTTAAAATGGTTTCTGAAGTGATTTTTTTCGTGGCGTCTGTGCGTAAGTACGTACGTACGCATGTATCTCGCATAACTCAAAAACGAATAGCCTCAGAACGTTGAAATTTTGTATATAGGGCTGCTTTAACATGTAGATGTGCACCTCGAATTTTGGTTGCAATCGGCTACACCAAAAGTATATAAATATATGTATATATATATATATATATCCATTCTGTTACTCAACTCTATGAGCTCAGTTTCTTTATTCTTATATGTTTGTACCTTTAAAAATGATTGAATTAAGTTGTTCTTATCTTCCGGTTAAGGGTTTTATGCCTTTAGTAAATCTGAAGGCAATTATTTGTAGAATTATCAACAATTTGAAAGTTTTTCAAGTGCGGCTAAGCCTAATTTTTGGTTATGATAGCGGACATATTTGGTTATATTTGATACTTAGAGAATAGTGGATTTGTTCCCAATCTAGATAAACTAAGATTCGCAATAATAAAGTAACTTCCTTTTTTATTGCGAATTAAATTATGCTCGATTCATTCCGGAATTATCATTTACGTTATTAGCTGGTTTTTTTAGTAAAAATAGTAATTTTAATTACAAAATTGTTTTTTTAACTGTTTTAACTGTACTTGGTATTTTATATTTTTCTACATCTCTAAATGTTTAATGAAAATATTTTGATTTTCTATGTATTTTTGCCTTACCGCGAAGTGAGAACTGAATTAATTAGTAGCGGATCCTCATTAGGTAAGTGGCGCTGAATCCTCTGTGAAAAGCTGTTTCTTTTTATTTGTTTAATTTCTTTGATACATCGTTTTATAAGGTATTTCTCTCTCTTTCTTCGCATGCCTTCGTGGTGTAATGGTCAGCACACTGAGCCGGTATTTCAGAGGTCCGCGGTTCGATCCCCGGCGAAGGCAGTGCATATTTTTCATCGTTCCTGCTTCCAAAAAAACCTAATGTCTCTACAGTTTTAGATTTATTATAGTATTTGAATGGAACTTGCGGTAATTCTTCAGATGCTATAATGTTTGAGCATTCTAAGCTATAAAATGAATGTTATTAACGCTGTTAAGTGAACTTAGCGTCGATAATGAACTTTAAAGAGTGCATTTATTCTGTTGTGGTTTATACGGTATCGACGAAACAGATTTAACTCAAAATTCGTTAACTGTTAATTCAATATGTTTAAATGAAATGCAGGAAAACTGCGTATAATTTAATATTCCGTACAAGGAAGTCATGTGGTGTACACATCAGAGTTTTTAAAATCAGTACCATAACTATTCTCTTAAAAACCAAAACACTCAGGAAAAAAGCAAACGCTTTGCTCCCAAAGATCTTAAAAAATTAAGGCATTTTGTTCTTGCAATGAGTTCGCATTTCAGCAAACAATAAATCAGAACACTACGGAAAAGTAAAATAAATTTAAACAATGTAAGAGATAAAGTACGCGTTTCGCAATTAAAGTTTTAGAACTGCAAGATAATTTGAAGCTACGAAAGCCTCTTTTAGCCTGTTGCACAAAGAAGCAGCACCGGTAGTGAAAACATAATGGACATTCTGGTAATATGGAACATTCTCAGATTCCAAATCAGTGTCTAAGTGATATTTAATACCTCTTTGATAGTTACAATCCTAAAGGAATTACAGTATAAAAATATTGTTTAAATATTCGCCAGAGATATTTTGCAGTAGAGGAAGACAACGGATATAATGATAAAGTTTGACATTTGCTACGCTTAACATGTCAAAGGACTATCCGTCAGCCATCTCCAAACCATATAAAACGAGTAGAAAGAACTGATATGTACACCACATGACTTCCTTGTATGGAATATTAAGTTATACTCATTGATTTATACCCAATATATTTTCCTGCATTTCATTTAAACATATTGAACTAACAGTTAACGAATTTTGAATTAAATCTCTTTCATCGATAGAGCATAAACAAAAACACACTTTGGGGCCAAACACAGACGACTTCACGAACGATTCAGCTTCGCTTACCTAATGAAAGATACAAAAAAACATAAAACACCAAGTACAGTTAAAACAATTAAAAAAAAATTTTTACAATTAAAATTACAATTTATACGCAAAATTAAGCTAATAACTTAAATAATTCCAGAACGAATCGAGCATAATTTAATTCGCAATAATAAAAGAAGACGTTACTTTATTGTTGCGAAGCTTAGTTTCTCTAGATTGGCAACAAATCCACTATTCTGCTAAGCATCAAATGTAAACAAATATGGGGGCTATCATAGCCAAAAATTAGGCTTAGCCGCGCTTAAAAAACTTTTAAATGGTTGATAATTCCACAATTATTGCACGCAGGTTAACTAAAGGCATAAAATCTTAACCGAAGGATAAGAACAACATAATTTAATCGTTTTTAAAGCAAAAAAATGCACAATTTATAAACATCTAAGAATAAAGAAACTGAGCTCATTGATCCGAGTAACAGAGTGGATATATATATATATATATACATATATTTACATACTTTGGGTGCGGCCGATTGCAACCAAAAAGCGAGGTGCACATCTACATGTTATAGCAGTCCTGTGTACAAAATTGCAGCATTCTGAGGCTAGTCCTTTTGAGTTATGCGAGATACATGCATACATACGTACGTACGTACGTACGGACAGATGCTACAAAAAAGTCTCTTCAGAATCCATTTTAAATCAGTTTTATAATTTTTTTGGGGTAAAACAATCCTTTGGTCTTTTTCTACATTTCGAGATTATAGAAAAACATCGTTAAATTGCATTCATTCGATAGCGGTCAAAATGGATATTTTCTTCGAAATATGAGACCGCGAAATTTTTCGCGATTGCAATACTTCCTTTTTACTTCGTACAAGGAAGTAAAAAGAGTATCATTTATTATTTGCTTTCTTAATTTGCTGTATATTAAAATAGTAGTTTCATATTTGAAAAGGTAATTTCAAAAATCACACTGCTCTTTGGAGAAGTGAAAACATTAAATGCCAGTAAGTTCAGATTGAGCAAATTGTATTTGACCACTGCCTGCATAGCATTTATTTAATTTCACAAAACAATGAAAGTACACCTGTTGATTTTACCTGGCTTTCACTTTCATCTACATCTTAACCTCCTCTTCTAAAACTTTATTTTATACACAGTAGAGTGTCGTACATTTTGCGCATCAAGATCCATCACCATCGTGAAAATATGTATTTCTGTTATTAGAAATATTGAATGTGTGCCCATATACATATTCAGTATTTTTAATAACAATAAGTTATATGAAATATTCTTAGATATTTAAATACTTAATTTTCATTCTTTATAATTATTTTTAAATTTCCTTAAAGAATATTTACTTAGATTTGATGCATAAGAAATTCATTGATTACACAACGTTTAATTATTGACATAGATATTCAAGATGATATTTACTTAGATTTGAAGCATAAAAAAGTTCATTAAATTAGACAACGTTTGATTATTGATATAGATACTCAAAAAGATAATTATATATTTTTCTAAACCAAACGAAACTGGGGTTTAGTCTATACAAAACGCCCATTAGAGTGCAATATTTTCAGCTGCTACTTTTATGCTGTTGTTTTTGGAATGAGAGGAAAACTTGGGGTATACCTCTATATTTCCTCATCTTTAAGTGGCATAAACATTTCCATGTATAATTGCATTGCCGCGTTTTAAATTTGCATAGCTTTCTACACTTCCATATCTAGACGCCTTATCGTTATTTTTCGGTAAATATTTTTCGTTAAATTTAATATATGTTAAATTTGATATCTGACCGATATCGTGAAAAGGACAAATTTTCCGCTGCAGCTTTCTGTTTTCTACTTTTCTTGAAAAGAAGTTCTTAAACGACAACTTTACGTACATTGTTTACACACTATCTAGTATTTTCTCTTTACAGTCATACAACATTTATTATTCTATTTTGTTAATTTTTATAACTATAAAAATTTGAAATCGGGGGATTTTTTTCAGAATTACATTACGAATTACAATGCAACACACATTTTTGCAAGGAAGCAAAAAAGCATCTATTGCTACTATTGAAATCCGTGTTATCATGGGGCCTCTATCAACAAAATCTTTCGTATGACGACACCAATCTATAAAGCGTTGAGGAAGTATGTACAACACAAACCACCCGAATTGTTGTCTGTAGTAATTCTGAAGCAAGAAAGTTACAGTGGTTCAAACGAAACGCCCAAGTGTATTAGTAATGAATTAGAATTATCAGATAAATAGTTTATCGTGACATCTAGTAAAGGGAATAAATACCTCCTATACCTTGGATAATTACAGAACTCTCAATATTTTACGATAGTCGTTCCCGACCTTTAACTTCACGCTACTCAATTTATAATTATCACAGTTACATACTGCATTTTTATTATTTCAGTTATACACATATTGTTGCGAAACGCTGCGGTAAAATAGCTTCCCCGAAAGCGGGGAGGGGGGTTCGAGAAAGTGGCTAGGAATGGTAGGGTTGCTCAATTTGGCTCGAAATCGCCCATTTGGCGACAAAATTAGGGATATGCCATGATGGAGCGAGAACATTCTAGAACGCATTCTTAGCGGTATTCCTGGGGAACGTTCTCGAAGGTAGGTTAAAGATATATATACCCTGCAGGTACGCGGGGATTTTGAGTTCGGTAGGAGTGTAGTTGAGAGTGATTTACCGTGTCGGGAGCAGAACTTCAGGACTTTGCCTTGAAGCTGTCTTGACCGTTACTTACCGTAGTTTTTCGATGACTGTAAAAGTCTTTTTGGAGCTCTCCTGTGTAATATTTGGCGAATAAACTGTGCTTTGATTCTTCATCGAGTGTCATCGTCAATTAATTCTAATCCACGAACCCGTAAAATGCAACACTATATAATACACAAACTATAAAATGTAGACTATAATGTGTTAAAAGAAAATATGCAATGATGCATTCTTTATACTACTATTTATTGCAAATTCAATAATATGTAAGTTGAATCCAGGAAAAACATATCTTAATGTAAAACCTGACACTGCCGTCTTTTGAGAATTTATTGTATTCTGGTACATGCGATGTTAAATTTATGCAGACATCCGGGTGCTTGTTTGTTATTTTGCATCTCAATTTTGATTTTGACAAGTTCATTGTTGAAAAACTACATTTTCAAAGCTGAGTTGATGCAAAGCAGGAGTTTTAACCTTTGAAATTTATTTTAAGAATAGGTATTTTTCTTATCAACGAATATCCAAAAGTCTGTTGGCGATATTTTTATTTTTAATTGCAGATCAGCCGAAAAATCAATTATTTCTATTTCTAAATCAGAATTTTTATTTAACATATTCGAAATCGGTTATAATATATCGAAATCTTAGTATCAACGAATGGATTTGAAATGAACAAATCAATTGTCTGAAGGCCACGAAAATCGGAAAAACTAATTTCATGCTCGACAAATTTTCCAAAATATGTATTTGTTTCAATTTCCTTGGATTTCTTGATCTAGTTCTCCAAATTTGTAAAATACCTTAAAAAGTAATACTCCTAATTTAATTTTGATTTAAATGCATTTACGCTTCCTATTAACACAATAACAGACTTTTTTGCCCTGAAGTTTTAATTTATTGTAGGCAACAAGTTGGCTGAGTTTTATGTTTCGGGTTCTAAAAATTAATGATTAGGATTTAGTGGTAGTTAAAAAGGTTTGGAAAATCAACGTTATTCTTACAAAATGTGATGAAACCAACAGTAGAACCAGTTATAATTATGGCAGGTATAGATAGTGTGCTGTTATGGACTCAAGATTTACAAGTAGAAGATTACTAAAACTGACGGGATATCTTTCTTCACTGAGCAATTTAAAGACCCTTCTTATTAAAATATTTACTTGACGGGCATTGCAAATATCTTTTGATTCATCTCACTAAAAGCTTAAGAAATCTCATTTTCGTAAATCGTCTTTTACTTCTCTTCTGACAATTTCAGCCATAGCTTCTACGCTACGAGTGATGAAATTTTTGGATAATAATAACTCGGATAGCTAACATAATTCCATATTTATTCGCATCTTCATAAAATAAAATCTTCGATACAGCAAGCATTGCTTTTTTAATTATGTTCCTCCCCTCAATTTTTTTTTGTGAATTGCAAGTATATGTGCAATCGTAAACGATTCAACAGTTAGCAACATTAATTGTATTGCGGGTTTGATAAACATTAATTGTTGGGCAATTGTTGCTGTGCAGAGTTATTCATAAGGATCAGCCCCTAAAATGCAGCATTCAATTCAATCTGAAGTAACCTACCGTGAACGTCAATATTGTTACCGTATACCGTCGAATACAGAAAAGAAATATTGACGAGCAATATCTAGCGTAAAAGAACGCATTAACTCAAAGCTTTCTACAGTGCAGTTTGCGGAAGAAGATCCATCTTCAGGCGGCTTTGATCACCTACGACTCTGAACGTATGGCGTAACTAGAATTATACTTTTCGTTTCCCCCTCTTGGTATCACAAGACTGGGAAGAAACCAGACATGCTATGCGAGCCACATCAAGAGATTGCGTGAGCCACATGAAAGAACCATTCAGATTAAACAGTTCTGCCAGATGATGATGCTAAGCATCGAATTGGGTGATGGAGTAGGATGTATGAGAGTTGAATTTAACTTGCATTTAGCACGCCCAATCAATGTTTTCATTCATATGTAACAATTGGTAGTACAATTGTTACGATTTTCTTTTTTAAAATTGAGACTCTCCTGCCATTTTTATTTTAAAATGTATAATATAAAATTATTTTATGTAATGTTCTAATGTTTGTCTTTGTAGACGGCAGCTGATTATTATCATGTCACTACGCTTTTGTAAAATTTCTCAATATCACATTAGACGTACTCTTTAAAGTATGTTATGTCTCTAATCAATTTCAAATTATTGTATAACGGTAACCTCCGTAATTTTAACTTTGACAATAAATGCCTGACTGATCTGCTCTAGCCCTGACCTGAGGTTGTGGCTGGCAGACAGTAGATGGTCCCATCTCTGGGTAACATATTCCGTTAGTTGCCTCAATGCTCAGGACGGAAGTTGCTCAGTAGGTCAGTGTAGTTGAATTTGACTAGATTCTGGTTTTGCGCATGAAATGGGCATGCTGTGCGTTTTCGCTTATACAGAGGCTGTTCACACGTTTTTTAAAAGATGTATATTGTATTCACAAAACTAAATTACATAAAATTCTTGCGCTTTAAATGTTCTGTTTGACATCCCTTATTCTGAACTATCTTTCGACACCGCAATTTCCAGGATAATAATGCCTTTTGAAGTGTTGGAAGAGGCATTCTATCCCATTCCTCCCGAACAGCTTTCCAGAGTCCTGTTAGGGTTTCGGGACAACGTTTGGATAATGCAGTTTTTAAAAGTCCGAAAGCCTAAAAATCCATAGGTGACACATCGGGAGATTTAGTAGGGATATCAGTGAAAGGTATGGCCTCGATACCAGTTTTTTTGTTCCATTTCTTTTAGGAAATTTACAGTAGATTTTCATGTGTGTCTGTTAGCTTTGTTCCGATGGAGTCGCACACATGGATGGCACTGTGGGTAAAGCGATGGTATTTCATTCAGAAAAATTGGCGATAAAATATGTTCCGGATAGTATTTGGAGTTAATCTTCACATTTTTTGGCACTCTCTTTATTTTTAACTTGCCATTATAAGAAAAACCAGCAACAATCATGTGTCCCTTAGGAAAACTTTCTTTCGATTCTTTCAGCCATGTACTTAAATTTTATTCTCCCCTTTTATGATAATAAATGGCTCTTTTTTTGTTAGTCATTTAAATGCATCCACGCTTCATCTATTGCGACAATTGTTTTCCATTTTTTTTATGGATAAGTGTTTCTCATATAGATTTCTGCAGCGTGTCCTGCGTCGAGCAATATGCTTTGGAAAAAGACGATGCACATTGCGTTTTTTCTTTTCTTAAGATTTAAATCAACGTGTATCATTTTGTTTACAGTGGACACCGAGCATTTTAATGATTTTTCAACTGTCCTTTGTCAACGGGAATTTTCTTTTAACATTAAAGAACGTACCTTTGCAATAGTCGAAGATGTCCGTTTTTTCCTCGGATATTTGTTTGGAATTTTTGTCCCACTCGAGGCTCCAATTTGGCGTTTTTTTCCTTTCTTGTCGATGATATTATCTATCGACGCTCTAGATGTCACAAAACCGTGACTCTCACATCGTGTTTGGATAACGGAGTATGCCTATTTCTCTTCGGAAAGAGCGTCAATGTAGCCTTCGAACCACTGCTTTGTTGAATTCACCATTTTGAATAAAAACAAAACTTTCAAGCCACAGACGATAATTTTGACTTTTAAAAACACAGTACAATTGCAATTACTTCTTTTGCAGCAAACGATTTTTTATTACCGCTTACCAAAATCGTCTAAAAATGTGCGAACAGCCTCTGTATATCTCGATATACAATTGATAAACGCTATTTATAACTTTCCTTGTACTTTTAGTTAGATTTGCCTGCAGTATAGGTAAACGATTTGTGTGTTTGGTTCGAAACTCAATTAAATAATTATATCATTTCTCATTCTTGCCGTACACTTAGAGAAAAAGAGATTCAGTCAATAGAAATAACCCGGGGTTTGCTTCACATAAAGTTTCATATTTCTGATAGGTTTACTTTTGATGATCGTAATTCCATTTCTGAGTTTAAAAATTAAGATTAGATCTAACTAGAATATGTTTATCCATAAATGATGCAATTTTTCCAATTGAACTGAAAGTTTGGGAGAACACGGGATAAATCTAGCTGCATCAAATTGTAAAAGCAAACGGTAACTTTGTCTTTCTTTTACTCTTTAGAGCAAGTTTTAAAAATAGCCGTTTGCGTTATTGTTTGCAAAGCTAAGTAGACTTAAAGAGGGAATATGATCAATATATTTTGCTTTATGAGTTAAGTAAGTTATCATTAACAGGAATACTAATGCAGTATACGGTCATCGCAGAATTAGGGTAAATCATTGTTGACTGTGGTTCCAGAAATTCTGAGTCGAAAACGCTACGGCTTAGAAGATAAGTTTCGTCCTATAAGATCTGAAGAGCTCTAGAACGATGTTCTATAAATCCTGGTGCAACAAAATTACACTATAACTGTTCTGGAACTATCAGAGGGTGAAGGTGAGCAGATCTTAAATTTAAAGAAACTTTATTTTAATTTTGAAAAATAAATGAATTTTAAAAAAGCCGCATTATTTCTGGAATAACCCAGTAAAATTACGTACTCTTGAGCGTATTATTGTATTATTATACTCACTCGACACAAATAGTTTCAAAAGCTCTAAAGATGAACTTTTGTTGGAAATACACTTTTAGACAGCATTTTCAAATTTTTACGGTGTTGTTCGAGTCGGATGATCATACAAAAAAAGTAGGATCATCGTAGGAAAAAAGGTGGGAACGATATTAAGATACACAAGTAAGCAAATTTAAATCGAAAATTTACCTAATAAAGTAAAATGTTTATAAATATTACAAAAATAACCTACTTATTAATTCTAAATTATTTTTCTATCTCTTCAATTCAAACATTTCCCTGTTATGATGAAACTTTCGTGGCAGCTAAATACAGTTCTTTTCTCTTACCTAGCACAGATTTCGAAGCATCTTGATTTCGATGATTTTACGGGTCCGTTATTTAGAACCAGACAAAACATCTGCTGCGATGAAACAGATTTCTAATGAATACCTAACTGAATATATGAGTTAAACACATACTGAGGTTTAAATAAACATTTAATATGCTTTAGAAAAACGGAAATAAATACTTTACAGAAAGTCTGAAAATGCTATTTCTGACATTCCATATTATTCTTGGTATATGGCAAAGCTTATCTTAAATGTAAGATTTTTCCCTAGTGATTCGTTCAAGACGGAAAACGTTTGGTGGAAAGATTTGTTTGCTCTTTGAACTTTTTGAAGAAAACAAAAGTACCAGAAAGAGAAACAAGTGTTTCGAAAAAGAATACGAGATAGAATTCAATTTTAAGGTTTGAGTGACAGTAGCAGCAATTTCTTCCGGTGTCGGTGTAGTAGGTCACAGGGAAAACGAAATATACAAGTTCATTGTTTTCCTTCCAATTTCTTTCTTTTCTTTTTCATCCCATGTATCTTTTTACAGTCAGAGAGAGAAACCCCAAAAGCAGAAGTTTAAATTGAAATAAAATTTTTGTAGAATTTTTTCTCTTGAGGTACAGATGTAACAAAACACATGTCAAAGTGCGTTTTCTCAGGACAGTGGACATCTTGAAGATTGTATCATGTATGAGTGTATGTAATGGCACTGCAGTTAGAACAAATCAGTAAATTTTAACGCATGTCCTGTATTCTTGCTCTAGCTGTATTTATCGCTTTTCAGAATTTGTAGGTTCTGGATAAAAATGACAGGTTAGACACAGTTCTCAAGTTAATTAAAA
The DNA here is from genome assembly GCA_000611955.2 of Stegodyphus mimosarum. Taxonomy (NCBI): domain Eukaryota; kingdom Metazoa; phylum Arthropoda; class Arachnida; order Araneae; family Eresidae; genus Stegodyphus; species Stegodyphus mimosarum. The sequence goes on along the minus strand of KK117288.1, from coordinate 160,951 downwards.
TTAAGATTTTCATCACTGGTATATTTAATTAAAATTGGGAACTACAATTTATTGCCAAGAATAATTATTTTTTTTTAATCGCCAGACTTGTTTAGCGCGTACCTCCACATCTAATTAACGTTACAACATTTTATAGAAACTCTTTCCAATAAAACAAAAAATAAATAAGAAGTAATTAATTACATATCTGCATTAATAACAGAGTATATTTGAATAAAGCTAATTTCATCCGGTTCCGAAAGGAAGACAAATTGGGGTAAGCAAAACTTGGTAGCAATATTTTCATTTAACCATGAATTCGCAGAGAATTCAGACAAAATTCCCAGGTAATAAAAAACGAATTCTAGCTGTTTCATTTCTAGTTTCAAACGAGGAAAAACTACTTAGGGATATCTGTACTACTGTGTTGTTTGATAAAAAATATGAAATTCTATGTTCTTCACGTAAGAAAGAAAAAGAACCACGAAAGAAGAAAAGAAGTAAAAAAGGTAGGAAAAAACTGCATCTTTAATTCATAACATAATCATAATTTCCTTCAGAAGAAAGGAAAAAACCGCGTTTCTTTTTAATTCAAGACCGATAAAAGATTTTCTAGTTCCAAATAGTTTGCATTTTGTTAGAAAGATATGTAGAATTCGTAGAATATATTCTGAAAGCTTATAAGCCTTCTCTCCGCCTTTTTCGCCTGCCTTCGTGGTGTAGTGGTCAGCACGCTCGACGCGTAACCGAGAGGTCCGTGGTTCGATTCCCGGCGAAGGCGTTGTTCATTTGTTTCTTCTACTGCTTCAAAAATACCTAATGTCTCTACACTGGCGCCCGAACTAAAAAGGTGGTGGATGATGATTCTCCACCACCGGGATTTCGCGATTGGGTCCCCAAAATACCAGTCGGCCTTTAAAAGAGGGAGTATATAAGGTATTTGTCCCGTCTCCTTCGCATGTCCTCGTGATGTAGCGGTCAGCGTGGTCTACGAGTAATCGAGAGGTCCGTGGTTCGATTCCCGGCGAAGGCGTTGCTCATTTGTCTCTTCTCCTGCTTAAAAAATACCTAAAGTCTCTACAAGCTTCTAGATTGTTTTCTCTAAATTAATTAAAATGTTTACTTCAATTAATTTAATAGCAGTGAATGAACACCACTTTGAATAATATTCGGACTCTGGAATGCTGGAATCATATTTTTAATATCCTAGATATTTCTCTAAAGAAATTTCTGTTTATCTCAATGAATTTTATTGCTGAAAATTGGGAATCAACATTTTATTAAGCAGTACTTTTTTATGTTTTTTAATCAATGCTATTTTCTCTGAATATGCCATATTTCTAATATGCTAAAATAAGCTGCGTTCTATAGTAATGCCGCAAAAATATATTCAATATAATAAGCACTTCACTCACCCAAATTCTCCAGCAAAACTTCTTATTTTAAAAAACACTTAGGCGATTGCAATATATTGTATCATATCTGCCTTTAAGTAATATGAAGGCTTTTATGACTTCGTGGATTATGTCTGTTTATTATTATCTAGTGCAGCAACGTATTATAATGTTTATTATTATTACCTAATGCAGCAACATATTTCGATTAAATTGTATTTCTTTAAAACCTTATGGCGACCAAAACACGTGAATTAAGTTACCTGCATTACATCAAAGTGTAGTTGACATTTCTTGTATTTTGAGTGCATTTCGAAAGGCAATAAAGTTCGTAATTTCATCGTTTGGAGGACGTATTCTTACAATGTATGAGAGCTGAATCAGTCAGTCTTCTTAAATGTAATAATAGACACTTAACTCACCTACACCAAGCAATATCGAACTAGAAAAATTAGAGAAGCAATGAAGGGGAATGAAGAGGAGAAAAAAATGTACTGTGATAAATTCAGTGTGACCTCATAAAAAATGGAGACTGGAAATGAAATTATTTACCAATGTTGCAAAATTTAAAAAACGAAAAGGCATCAAAGAAATCCATTTACACTCATGTTCATAAATTAAGGAAAATGCAAAATCAGGCAAAGGAAGAGTTAGAAGCAAAACAAATTTGACTTATTTGTAAAGCTTATTTATTAAACAAAAGGTAAAGAGCCAAAAAAGATGCTATATGTTTGGTATTATTAAGAAAATTAGCGATTTTTTCTCCCTGGAGCAAATTACAGGAACAAAAACTTACAAAAAACCAATATTACATGGTTGGTATGATTATTAATGCATTGTATGTCTCCCAGACAATGCAATACAGTCCGTACAACGCCTATGCATGCTGAGTATTATCAAATTATCGATCTGATCTTGGGGGATATTACACCACTCATAAAGCAATGCTCTCCGAAGTTCCGTTAGACATGTAGGAGGAGGTTGGCGGGCTGCAACTCGTCGGCCAAGCATGTCCCACTCGTGCTCTACTGGATTCATGTCCGGTGAGAATGCTGGCCAGTCCATACGGGTGATATCCTCCGATTGAAGGCATTCGCTTACGATGTTTGCACGGTGAGGACGGGCGTTGTCACCCATAAACACAAATTGTGCGCCCATGGCGCTTCGAAACAAACGTACATGTTATTCCAGAATGATGTCCCGACAGATTTGGCTTGTCTTGGTTCCAATTTGAACATGTAGGTCAGTTCTGGAACCCAGAATAATTCCACCCCAAACGAGCAATCCTGCACCATCGTAACGTGTTGTTCAATGATGTTACTTTCGAGGTTAGCGGGTACCTGAAATTCTCCATATGAAAGTCAGACGTGAATCAGACTGCAAGCTAAACCAGAACTCGTTGGAAAACATCACACAAGTTCACTGTTGCGGTGTCCACATTGCATATTCTCTACTCCAGGCTAACCGCAGGCGACAGTGAGTTGCTGTGAGCGGAATACATCTGGCAGGCTTGCGAGTACATACAACAATCCCTCGCAAACGTCTATACTTGGTTTGCCTTGAAACTGCTGCACCCGTAGCTGAAGATACCTAATGAGATAGGTCTGATGCTGTGATCCATCTGCTTCTTTTAGAAGTTACTGCCAAATATCGGACGTCATTTGGCGTTGTAACTCTGGGGCGACCTGTGCTGTAACGTCTACTCACATTACCATCATCTTGGAATCATTGCCAAAGCCTGGAGATGACACTCAGGGCAATTCCAAGTTCGTCTGATACTTCCAGTTGGGTACGCCCACATTCCATTCGGCCGATCATTCTACGACGTAAAAAATCATCCAAATGCGTCGTTTGTGTCATAACTATTCGGTTATTGCACTGAAATGCTTATAAAGCGCCTGCGAACAATTTCACTTCTTTGCCTGTATTCCTTATATGTTACTCTTTTACACTCTCGTCATTGTGACGTACCATTGGTGTCATCTCGTTACTTCCTGAAATTTGCATATGATTCTTGAAGATGTGTGTAGTGGTTTTACAGGTGATATATTTATTTTAGAGTTCGATTTCCGCGTGACTCCGAATTATCCTTAATTTATGGACATGAGTGTATATTGTTCGACATCTTGAGCAGCTTCACCTTATATGATAGAGAATTAAGCAAATGCTAAAACAGTACAATTCTTTTTTTAAGTAGAGAGTGTTCACATCTATTTTGGAAGACATAGATATTGTTCTTCGGCTATTCTACATTTTAAAATGCACTACGTAAAACGTTATTTTTAAGTACATAGAAACAGTGATATTCTTCAAAGTTAATATGTCAATTTGATTTATTTTTACTTAGAATGAGAATACGATATCTGGAACAATGTGTTACCGAATCAAATTAATCTGTTCGAATCTAGTCTAAATGTATTATTATGAAGCCGTGGAAATTCTCTCTAAACTCATTGCACAAAATAAGTTTCCTCAAAATTCGGCAATTTGGTGTAGGTTTAATTTGTATTTACTACGCGAAAACAATTTACTTGAAATTATTTGAAAGCAATTTTGTTATGGATAGTTATCGGACGCTTAGAAATAGAATAGACACTTAAGCTGTAATTTGGTTGAATATTTCAAGGAAACAAAATCTCCGATAACTATGAAATTTTTCCTGATAACTGATAAGGGAGAAGAAAGAAAAAAGTGCTTTTTAGATCGGCCACGTCATGCGGCCAACACGTCGGCCTAACACAGCTAAATTTAGAGAATGCAGCCTCACTGGAATTTCTTCATCATCGTACACTTTAAATAGAATTTAAATAAGAAAGGTCTTTATGGCAAAAATCCAATGTTATGTTTTACTGACCCAAAAATGAAAAAGAAATAGCGGGCTTGCATGAATTCGGGAGAATTTCGGAACTGGAATGGAAATTGATGACTCAGTGTTGTCTTCAGAGATGAGTCTTTGTTCAGTCTAATATCTAATTCTAAATGCTTTTACATCTTGACTTTGCGAAGAACCCAAAATCTTCTAGTCAGTATTAAAAAATATGACGGGTAGGTGTTAAGATATGGATAGGAACAATTCCCAGTGACGTATCTGCCTGCACAAACAGAGAAACAGTGGTATCATTTCGATTCTTCTTGGCGTTCCCTGCTTCGAATCATATCGAGAGTTTGTCAGGACTGAGTGTTCTGTGCATATTCTTGGCAAACATCGTCGTGAAACACTTTACACAATCCTGATCTTGAACAGAGAGCTGAATGCAGCTTTGTTCTGTGGTAGAATACTGTGCTTGAGTGGTAGAAGAACTACACTTCAGAGGGATTTAAAATCCTCTTTTATTAAACCACAATTTATGTACAGCCACTTCCCAACTCGAGAGCGATACAGAAAATAATGACCGCCACTTGGGTCCAAACTGAACAATCAAATTTAATTTAAACTTAAGCTAATTAGAAATTAAGTAGCCGTTGCTCACAGAGCTATGAACGCGAGGTTGGCCTCTAAACTAAATGGTGCGTAGCAAGATTTAACTAATACTGACGCACTTAGAATTACTTCAAAAAGTAATAACGTAACGGCGCTATGGCTTAGAATTTAAATACTAGCCAGTCAGGCGAACGTCTAATAGAGTAACAGTGGTCTGAGACTAAAAGCTCTCTCACACTGAACGGTTTCTGCCTTTCGTTTAAATAGAACTTGGCTCCACTTCAAATTAGCATAAAGCTGAAACGCGCGCTTAATCGAACGGAAAGTTGAAATAAGAACAGATAGAAAAGGGCAAAAATTAAAATAAAACTTTGTTAGTTTAAACTAATACCTTACAAGTTTATAGGACATATTTGGACACACTATTGCACACAAAAATTCTATTTATATAGATGCTAGTGTCTTCAATATTATATTGGGGAAGACGTGATACTTACGTGTTTAAGGTTTAATTTATCTTCTTATAAAAAACTTAAAATCACGTCATAACAGGCGTGTATGAATTACGGAAGATCACATTCTCTACAAATATGGTAGATGTTTCCTTATAATTTTGGATGTATAATTTTGGAGATAACCATAACGCAAGGCTTCTTTCGATCTTACTTTGAACAATACTTTATTACTCTAAAACTATGAGATAAATGCTTTCTTTCTCTTATGAAAATTTTAGCCTACTGTTGGTTTTATTAAAATAATATTTAACTATAATTCTAGAGCTTTATTTGTAACGCATTATCATTTTCTTCAGAAGTCCTAATGGTATTTGCTTAATATTGTCAAAAAATGAATCAATAAAAAATCGTTACAATTCTATTTATATGATTTTTCAAAATTTTAAAGTACGAAATCTCATAGAGCCGTAAAGACAGCCACACAGCTTATCGTTCCGTTTCCATCTACCTTCTAATGACAGGCGTCACAACACAAGTTTAGGTTGAAAATAAACGTATTTGTTAAAACATCAAACTGAAAATTACGCAAAATTTAAAACTATTACGGAACAAATATTCCACATCTTGCGGGAAATTCAGAACAGTGTTGAAGTTAACGTGTTTATTAATCTGAAATGCTAGAAGTTAATGCGCCCTTTCAGCCTATTCACAAGGCACCAAGCGGCTTCGCCAAAGCTAAAGCCGATAGATTTAATTCAGATGGCAGAATAACAGAGTAACGATCAAATCTTCCCGAAGGCTCTTTCCTTAAATTGAAGAATACTGCACTTATTTAGACTTTAAAGTAATTTGCATTCTTGGGGGGGGGGAGTTGACGAAATTGAACACGCAGCCAGTCTAACAAATAACTGAGTTAATTTACACGAAACCTTAAATATTTTAACAATGCATTCGTGATAATGATAAGTTTAATCCGATGCCAACAAATTAGGATTACAAGTTTAAAATATTTAACGATGTTGTAAAGAAAATTCTAAGAGGAAAAGCATATATGGTACGACTAACTGCATTTCACTGTCTGTCGCCACTGATGATATTTTTCTGAGATATTATGGAGACTATCATGCCTTCGATTATATGAGATTTGGTTATCATGTAACAGTAACCCGCTGTCATCCGTGGTTAGCATTTCAAAACTTTGTTCAGTCTCCAGTGTGGATAATTCGCTCTATTAACCCCTTTGTTGAAAATTGACGCATTTTAAATTCGTTCCCTTTCATCTGGTAATCTGGTGAAGAGACTTTTTGCCTACCGCTATTCATCATCATTTATATAAAACCTTTAAGCCGTCCGATTTCCAGCCGGAGCGGAGGACTTTTCAAAAGAAACAAATGGTCTCTAGGAGATAAAGACTTTCTTTTCCAGGCTTGATGACAAAGAAATAGTGTACACATATTGGGGATTAATGGCCCAGAAATGGCTTTGCTTTTGTGTTCCGTTTTTGGATGTAATTCATGCTTCATTATGTCCGATAGAGGTTTCTAAAAGAGAATAGCTTCGTTTCTTCCGCTGGTGGATCGCGCAATCTTTTTTAGTCGTTAGAGAAAGACATAAATAATTAAATGTTTATAAAACGACATGATTCTTTCAATTTCGTGGTAATTCTGAAGGAATAAAGTATGCATTGTGCTCACAAGGCGGAAGGAGTCTTTCTAAGTATCGTCGTAAAAAAACACTTAATTTGGCACATAACGAATACTTTTTTCCACTCGTAGATTTTTTTATTTCTTTATCACATCAATGGATTTAAACTCCTTTTTATCAAGATCAAAATTGTTCGTCGTCGGCGTGAGGGCGAAAAAGCAAACACGCTGATTTTTCGCGCTTCTTATTTGCACGTAATTATTACCTTAAGTAATATATTTACTCAGTTGTTTCGTCAAATTGTCTGAAGCCAATTAATTGCATTTTTAATAATTCACTGATATTTTACCATTTTTTGTGTTTGAAATGTTTCTGATTGCTTAAAATTCTATATTTTCTTTCTGCATTCATCTTGGAGCTTAATTTTAAGAGAATTCTGAATATTAGATTACTGGCTTTCAGGTGCATTCAAATTTTCAAAATCAACACACATTTTTAAAACTTACAAAAATAATAAAAACTTAATTTAATTATTTGAACGATTTGCCAAAAAGATCCAAAAATCTAGATATTCAGCTTAATTCCAGGTCTTTCAACATGCGATTCCAGTGAAAGATCAATATACCCGGCGTTATTTAAATCCAAAATTTCAACAATAAATCATTTCTTTAAAAAATAAGCTGATTGAATAAGTCGTGTTTGAGAGACATTAGGTTATTTCGAAGGAGTTATGAAAAATGAGCAACGCCTTCGCCGGGAATCGAAACACGAACCTTTCATTTAAGCGCCGAGCGTGCTGACTACTACACCACGAAGGCATGCGAAGAAGGCGGGGAGAGGTACCTTAGAATCATTTTTTCGTCAAATGGGCGTCTTACTTGAAATGTGATTTAATACATTGGCATTACATACTGTCTGTCTACGAGGAGAACAGCCCCGCCGCAGTGTCTGGAGGGCGGCGGTTGATAGAGCAACAGGGCTAGCATATGTTTCAAATAGGGGTTGCCAATTCATCTTTAAATACGCCAGGATGGCACACTGGAAAGTAAATCTTCAAGGCATCCCTACGGAAAATGGATCAAGGCTCATTTCTATGGCAACAGACAGCTGTAGACTAAGTGGCGCGAGCTTTTCTTATGATAGCCAGACTGTAAGAAAGCCTTAATTCAGAAAAAAACATTGATTTAAAATCTTTTCTAAAAAAATGCATTTTTTTATTTTCGGATTCCAATATAAAAATCTACAAAGGACGTATGTGAAGCTTTCTTTATTATATAGATTTCATTGTTAACATCTAATTTTCTCTTACAAATGAAAAAATATTATATTGTAGAGTCATTAGGTTCTTTTATTGAAGCAGTGGACATGAAAAACTAGCGTCGGGACTCTAACCTGGAACTCTCGAATGCGCGCCATGTGTGCTACCGTTACACCACGAAGACATGCAGAAAGGCGGCGGGAGCATTACATTGTTTAATACGTTAAGCGCAGCGTCGGCCATCGGTCTCTGACCTTTAAAGATAAAGACGGCTGTTTTATTAGCCTCACTTAAAATAGGTATTTTATCAGTTTAAAGGCACATTTACAATAACATAAGTATGTTATGCTTGTGAATTTAATCTTTTGTTGTATATTGTCTTATTAAAAATAAGCAAATATCTTTGTTCACATTAAATCCTTTCACTTTATCTTATGCTCTAGCACACGGTTGTAAAATAAAGTTCTGAAATGCCACAAAATGATATTTCAGAATTTTATTTTATTTCTTGTCTTACAAATGCTTATGGCTAGCTTCGATGTTATAATTGTTTTTTGGGTGAAATCTTAAAAACCTTACAGTACTATCTAATAAAAATATATTGTTATTTACATTGTACAGAATACAGTAAAAATACATTGTTATTTAATATTATAAGATATTTCTCCCTCCTCCTTCGCATCCCTTCGTGGTGTAATGGTCTGCATGCTCGACGCGTAACCGAGAGGTCCGTGGTTCGATTCCCGGCGAAGGAGTTGCTCATTTTTTATGTCTGATGCTACCAAAAATATCTAATGTCTCTACAATATCATTTAAAAAAATACCGATTTTTTTAAAGAGTTTCAAAATGAATGAATACACTTTAAATAAAAAGTATAGTTTTTTAACTGAAATCAATATTTTTAAATTGAACTTTAAATCTTCCTCAAAGGAATATGTATTTCTATCTTCCTATTTTAGTTTTATCCAGCAGAAATTTCCAATGATAAAACCAATTTTGGTGCCTATTTGCTTGGTAACAAAAGGGAAAAAATAGATCAATAGTGTCAAAAAGTAAGAATGAAATGTTTAAAAGCCATGTTGCAGTAATGCGAATCAAGCCAGTATTCTATTTCTCTCCGATGCATTTCGAAAATTCTCTTATTCTGTCCCTCGGATATCTGTATTATTAGTAGCGGTTTAATTAAGACTGCATTGCAGCCCAATTTCCTTTAAGACGCCAACAGCTTGCACTGACGCCAAAAGCAATTTGTGGCTGTCTTGTTGAAGTAATCCGAACTGAAATTTCATTTGATGAAGGATTTTTTTCCTCTCTGATTCATATGGATTCTTTTTTATGATTAAAAGTACAGTTTCAGAATCCAAACGGAACCATATTTAGGGTGAGGAAATTGGTGGCGTCATTAAACACTGGACTGTAGTACTTTGAACATTAATGAAGGTCTAGAAGCAAGCGAAATAAAAAATAGGGCAAAGAAAAATAAATATAATTGTTTCTTGTAAAATTTTAAAGTAAGGAAACTATATCGTCTGAAATACAGCCGTATATATTAAATGGGTTGCATACACACACTGGTATCCAAACGTTTAAGCATAACTGATACTTATGTGAATATATAAGAAAATCTAATTCAAAAGGGCGGGAAACGTGTTATGCGAGAGTATTACGGTTATAACATAAGAAACAATGCAAAAGAAGGATATTAATCACTTTTTTGTCCAAAGGAACAGTTTGAAAGAAAACAGCGCAAACTAATAGGCCTGCTCCCCTCCTGATCTTATTGGGAATGCGCGAGACTGTTTGAGGCCACAACTCATTCACACTGGGCTAACATATATAAGCAATCGTTGGACAGCATATACTTTAATAAAAAAATAAATGAAAAGGTTATTTGGCAGTTTAATAATAGCTCTGGTAGCCACGCATGCTGTCCAACGATTGCTCATATGTGTTAGCCCAGTGTGAATGAGTTGTGGCCTCAAACAGTCTCGCGCATTCCCAATAAGACAAAGATCAGGAGGGGAGCAGGCCATTGCTTGAACTGGATATTTTCACTTTCAAGGAAGTTGTCGACCTGGATCGCACGGTGACAAGGCGCGTTATCATCTATGAATATGAATCCAGGACGGAATATACCTTGAAGCAGTCGAACGTAAGTTTCAAGGACTTCGTCTCTGTACCTTTTAGCAGTTACAGATCCCCTGTCAAAGATGTAGAGGTCTGTATAGCCATCCAGCATTATGCCTGCCCACAACACGACTACGTTTGAAGGAAAAAGATATCTTTCTGTAATGTTTCTTGGGTAAAAACGAGTTGCACTTTCTCTCCCTCTCGTAATCCGACGAGAATCAGTACTCTGGGTAGACCAGTTCTCGTCTTTAAACATCGCACTGGCCCACTCTCTCAAATTCCAGTGCTCATATTGAATGCGCAGGCGTGTGAGGAATGCAAACGGCTGTTCGTATGACATACAGACCAGCACGCAGGTGTCTCCTGTAAGCAATTTGAGTCGAAACTCGTTTTCCTGTCGCGGCTGTAAGTCATGAACCAATCGCTATGCAAAAACTGTTCCTCTGACGTCACGCAGTTATTGCCAAATATCAAACTTGGCGAATGGTTGTTTCTCTTGCACTGCTCGTCGCATTGCCGCGCTGTGACACCTCTGCCGCAGTCTTGGTATTACATATTGAGGCACATTTAGAATTTGAGACAATTCGGTCCACATTCCAGCGTTCCAATAACCTGCCTGATCGCCATATGGCCCGAGAAACTGTTTTATACTTTTTGTGACTTGCGCACGTTTTGCCCATGCCGACGTCAAGCGAAATGTTTTGCGTATGCACACTGCTTCAGCTTCAAAATATGATTCTTTACAAGTGGTTTAGAACACTTTTATTCATATTCACTCACGTTCTTCGATATGTCACGAGTTATGCTTAACTTTTCGACACCTGGGTATATCCAGATAATTTCACTCTTTAATGGAATTTATCGTCTTAGAAAAGTAATGTTAAATGTCTAGATTTCTTTATGTTCTCGAAAATATTGGTCTCTTTAAGAGGTGATAGACGCTAGAAGTTTCAGTGTTTATACAGAGCGTTTCGAAAGAACGTCACAGCTTGAATATCTCTTGAATACTTGTTCCTACAGACACGGATCCAGTTCAGGAAATGAATCATATAAGATATCATTTCAAATTAAAACAGTTTAGTCTCCCGAGACATTTTTGTAAAATTCTTTCAGCAATTCGTGTTTTTATTCTTTCGTTTTAATCCAAATTAACATGTTGTTCTTTATCTCACAAGTCTTAGACAAAAATATCAGATCTATATTACGCAAGTTCTAGTCTGAAAGGAATATGAAAAGTATATTGACTTAAACCTTTTTCACCGAAGATATGAAAGCTGGGGAAACTCATAAAAATATTAGCTTAAATACATAAAAACTCATAAAAATATTACGTACAAAATCTATTAACATTTTTTAAATTTGTTAAGAAACTAATGAAAATATCGTAGGATGGCATCGTTGTTAATAATCGGATGGCGTACTAAGCTGCCAAAACCGCTGAGATAACACATACGATTACGAACTAAGACGATGACGCCATTGAAAGATATCTGCATGTAAAAGACAATTACTTCTCTTCATCTGTAAATAATCTCATCTATTTTCTTCTATGCATGGAATCATTTTGTAGTGTAGCAACCATTTATATTTCCATTAAATTTTCGCATTTTCCGTTAATCGGAAACCCTATTTCAACACCCTATACAGTAAGTACCGATCTTACAGATTTTGGAAGCTCAAGCTGCAATGAGCCTAGGAAAAAATCATAACTAATATAACAATTGAAAACGAGTTAAATTTGTTTCGATTATTTACATATTGTTACTTCTAAGAATAGTGTTCTATTGTAGTGTGAATTAAGATGGTTACTTTAAATTCTATTCCTAGAATTTCGAATTCTTTAAGAATTGAATCTACAAAATCTATTAAACTTTTACATCAAACTTTTACATCTATTAAACTTTTACACATTCGGAACTTTAGGCGATAGGAAAAACAGAGCGAGATTACGTAACTTTGGCGGTTTTCTATCCGATTTTAATATCGAGGAAACGAAACAAAAATTACTTCAAACTTTCACTACAAACGATTTTATTTCTGTGTGTGTAATTTGTTACATTTTAATTATGAGCCTAATGCTGGCAAAAACTGTGGTTTAATTATTGAAGAATCTTTGCGATTTTAAGCATTTAAAATCCGAAAGTGATAATGATGATGATGAATTATTCGGAAACGAAAGCGTTCGGGATTCTGATAAGGATGATGAAAATGTTAATTCTGTTCGGTCAGAATCACCTCCCATAAATAATTCAGTAGATCAAAACATTATGACGCCTAGTAATATTTCATTACACTTCCGTGATATTTTAGAAAACGTTTCGGAATTTAATGGTACTGATGCATATCCGGTTGAATCATTCATTTGCAATCTAGAAGAATCTTTTAAATTATTTAAGTTATCTGAACTACAAAAGATTGTGTTTGCTAAAAAATTGCTTACTGGTTCTGTTAAAATATATTTTGGTCTCTGAAAGGTATTTTGTAGTATGTCATGCGACAAGTTAAAAGAAAATCTTTTATCTGAATAATTTGCTACAAAAACGCATTTAAAACCTAGTGAATCCCTTTCTATTTAATTTCAATGCGAGAAATAGCCACTTGTGGTTCTGTTGATGATTCATTCATTCTTGAAGATGTAATTAATGGAAAACCTGATCCAAGTAACAACAAAATTATTTTGTATGGATGTAAAACTATTTCTGAATTTAAACAGAAATTCAGAGAAGCTGCGAGATGACAGGCCTTTGCTGGGAATCCCATCTATTCGCATTCGCCACTAAATAAAATTATCTCCCATATACTTGCCAGGAGGTCTTCTTATCATAGTGGATAGATTCAGTGAGGGATGAGCAGGCATGGGTAAAAATTTAAACCCTTTAAATGCTTCCTGCCGTTGCTACGAATTTCTTTAAGATATTAACTTCTTTTGCCATTGCAGAAACCCTGTCATACATTTGTTTTTGAACGGCAGAAACTCTAGCTTCGATTCGTTTTTCCACAATGGAAACGCTGTCTTCTATTTGTTCTTTGACAAAAGAAACTCATTCTTCAATTTGTCCAACTTCATTTTTAACCGCGTCTGTTCTGCTTTCGATAGCTTCTAATTTATTTTCTATTATGCAGGTAATTTCTTTTTTCATATCTTCTTGTCTTGCTTCAATCGTTTCTTGACCAGCTTTCATATCTTCTTGACCAGCATTCATCTTTTCTTGAACGATTTTCATCTCTTCTTTAACGGATTCCAAGCCATCTTTCATTTCTTCTATAAATGTAGCAAAAGCTGTGATGAGCTGTCTTATTTGTTCTTCCATCGCTCGTGTGATTGGCATTCAAACTCCAGTCCTGACACCAAAACGTGTTGCGTGCGAACGGCTTCGTAATAGATTGAATGCGTAAGTCCGATAAAAAGTTAATGAAATTTATTCTAATCGCAAGAAGTACAATGAAACGCTGAGTTATTCATCAAACATATTGGTACAATATCCTGCAGTATAAACAGTAGTTATATTTTAAACACCTATAACGTTAAATAGAACGAAATCTAAAGCGCAGGGAATGCTAATCCGATCACAGAATTACAGCAGCTAAGTAAAAAACAACAGCTCTCTTAAACAATTACAAAGCTGAGATGTTTCTCTCCGGCTTTTATAGATTTTTAAACTGGCCGCGAGAGGCAATTCTAGCAATTTCTGAAAAGCAAAACGAGTACAATTATGTTTACGACTAGTCAATTACATTTATTCAAATTAAAAATAAATTGCGGAGATAAACTTTTTTTCAATGTTATTGCACGTGCTCTTGTATTTTTACTTTTTCGGCGCAGCTTTCTCTTAAAATACATCACGCGCTGCATTGCACTAGGAAATAAAACAATTTTAATTATAATTCTATCAAAAATATCTAGCTAATTAAAAAAGACGTAACAGTTGTAGAGACATTAGGTTATTTAGTAGCAGGAGACATGAAAAATATGCAATTCCTTCGACGGGAATCGAACCACGGATCTCTGAAATACCGGCTCAGTGTGCTGACCATTACACCACGAGGGCATGCAAAGAATGTGGGAGATATACCTTATACAGTACTTTATGGAATTCAAAGTAATACGTTGGAAAATCTATGCATGCGTTTGGAGGTAATGCATTCCCCTTTCAGTGCCAGTTTTTCTATGAAATTTAACAGTTCTACATGAACTAGAAAAGTTAAATTTAATTTAACCTAACTTCCTTAATTAATTTAATTTCCTTATATCATTAATCTAAAATTTAATTTATTTTTCGCAAAACAGTATTTATTACGAAATAAAATATAACTTTTTTTAATCTAAAGGCTATTTCTAATAGCTTGGTTCCCACTAAAAAGTATTAAATAAAATAGTTGTACTATTTCTTGACCACAACATTCAAAACTTGCAGTTCCTAGCTTTAGAATTAAAGTTTGCTGTTTTAGAATCAACACAGATATAAAGATATTGAAAGCAATTGCAGTTTTTGAGTGTTGTGGTCAAGGAGTCGTAATTATTTTATTTCATACGTTTTACTGCGAATAAAGCCAAAGGAAATAGCCTTTAAATTTTAAAGATTTTTCGTTTTGAGATTTATTGAGCATCAGAGAAAGCAACTGTAATTTATCCTGTTTGCGTAATCGATTATTTTTGGAAATTCTTAAATGTTTTGTTTATATTTCACAACTGTTTCAGCAAGCAGTATTCAGCGCGGCCGTTATATTTTATTAGCTAATAGCCCGTGCCATCTATTAATGAGACTCTTAGCGAATCATTTCGCGTGTGATCGCAAATGAAACGAGTTCTCTGGGTTTTGAAACTACATTTTTTACGTGCAAATATTTTAAAAATAAATAAGATAAAATTAATAAACGTCACTATTATTCTCTGTGGAAATGGCAACAACTGCGTTGTTTTATCTTTTGGGAATATTGACGTCTTTTTTTAATAACTAGAATATTTTAATGTAAGCATAGTATACAGTTTTCAACTTTTATTTTAAGGAATTTGAAGCAAAAATTAGCAAATAAAGATTTGCATTGTCTTTTAACTTATGGGTTCCAGAGATATTATTCCCGTTTTTCCTACTCCAATGGCCAAGCAAATGATGATATCTCGATTGAGAATTGCTGAGAAAGGTCATAATATCATGAAGCGAAAATCGGAAGTTCTTCAAATGAAATTTAGGAACGTTGGCAAAGAAATTATTGAAATTAAATCTCTAATGGGAGAAATATTCAAAGAGGCTTCGTTTTTACTAGCAGAAGCAAGATTTGTCAGCGGAGATTTCAGTCAAATAGTGCTAAGTGCTGTCGACAAGGCCAGGGTCAAAGTAAAGCATAGACAGGAAAACATAGCGGGCGTCCAGCTGAGAATATTTGAATGTTATTCTGAAGGAACTGACATGTATGTTTTAACAGGATTAGCAAGGGGCGGAGGACGTTTGGCTTCGCTGAAACAAGCGTATTTTAATGCCACTCAGATTCTTGTTGACCTGGCTACTCTTCAGACAACTTTCCAAATACTGGATGAAGTGATTAGAGGTAATAATCGAAGAGTTAATGCTTTGGAATATTTTTATATCCCTAAAATTGAAAGGACTTTAAAGTACATCGATGATGAACTGGATGAAAGAGAGAGACACGATTTCTTCATAATGAAGACAATCCAGAAGCTTAAAAGGGAAAATATCAAGAAGATGCGCGAAGGGTTTTTAAAAATTAAAATTTCAGTTGATACTGAAGAAAAGCCGCGAAATATTTTGGAGGAAATGGAAGATAATCTTTTTGCATAAAGGTTTGTGTATTATTTGCACGTAAATTAAGAGTATGTTCTGTGCCTACGAAATTTCATATCCCCTTGCATTTGCTTAAATGATACTTCCATGCTGAAATGGCCACTGCATTAATTGCCAAAATTAATAAACTTAACGGCTAAACTTCCGATACGCGACAATTTACTGGCCAACACCGGCCACTGCGGTTACTCGCCACAATTGTGTCGATTTTAACTTACTTCATTTAAACTACTTTAGTGAAGTTCTTATTAAAGGCTAATAAATTTTAAAAGCAGAGTGTGTTTTTCGCTATTCGGTATAAATCATCTGAAACAAATCCAATGATATCTGTGGAATAAACGCAGTCACTTATGGTATTGAGAATTATAAGTTTAATGAAATATTGTTTTATTGTTGTTTTTTTTTACAATTTCTGAACACTCATCATATGTGATTTGGTACACGTTTCTACGTTTTATGATTTAACTGGTTTTTCGTAATAGTATTGACGCGACGTTTTCTTTCGAAAATGCTCATTATGCTTACTATTTTCACTCATCCATCAACGGAAAAGAAGGTACAGGATGCTGGAGACATTATTATCATTCATTGTGGCCACAGGCATCGTACGTAAAAATTGAATTTTCCACTATATTTATATATGATTTTTGTACTTTCCCGTTATGCGCTGGCCGCGTATTTTGACGGGCGTTTTTCATTGTAAACCTTTTCTAGTTATAAGAACAGTTTATAGATGGGAATGACACACACCGCGTGTCAGATGATGTCCACTTGCCAAAAAGGGTAGCAGTGCATAACGAACGAGAGTGCTATACTTAACATTTGTAATTTGAATTAATTCAAATATATTTAACTATTTATATACAGTGGTGGCCAAAATTGTGGACACTTTTGGAAATTTTTATGTTTTTGAACTTTTTATGCTTATAGAAAATGTTACGTTTCGCAAAATGCAAACTTGTATATATAATTTTAAAGAGAATTTATTACTGAATTCAATACAAAACACAAAATTCAATTATTTTCAATACAAAAAAAGTTATATGTACTTTAATATAAATAAAAAACACAGTTATGAAGTGGTTTGTAATGTCTAGCTTTCCTGGCCAATCACTGTTCTTGTTCTGAGAACCAATCAAATGTTAGTAACTGCCAGTAGAAGCTGACATCATGTTTACACTTGAAACAATTCATTATTTTGCTTTGTTCTGTAGAAGGAGGACCTGTTTCTTATACACTGCAATTACAAGTAGGAATTTTTGTAAAAATTTTTAATATTTAGTCAAGAAGCAATGACATCAAATAAAAGAGTAGATTGGACACCTAGAAAGAGATGTAATATTATTGTGTTACGAGAAAGTGGTCTTTCCTATGCTGAAATTGCAAGACAGGTGGGTGGTTCAGTGACTACATCTGGAGTCCGAAAGTTTTGTTTACGATATCAGGACACAAATTCAATAAAAAACAAAGAAGGAAAAGGCCGAAAAAGGTGCACCACATCTATTGATGACAGAAGAATAAAAAGACTATGTCTTCAAGATAGAAAAATGTCATCAGCGGCCATCAGAAGTGATCTGAATGATGCTGGTGTTTCTGTCAGTTCGAGAACAATCAGGAGAAGGTTAACAGATGTTGGACTGAGAGGTAGAATTCCACGAAAAAAGCCTAATCTTAATTTTCAGCAACGAAAAAAAAAAGACTACAGTGGGCAAAGGAACACATTAATTGGATAGATGATCAGTGGTCACAAGTTATATGGAGTGATGAAACTAAGATATCGTTATTCCGAAGTGATGGGCGAAAATATGTAAGACGTAGAATAGGAGAAGAGCTACATCCTGATTGCATTCAAGCAAGTGTGAAGAACCCAGTTAGTGTTATGATCTGGTAATGCATGTCAGCAGATGGTATTGGTCGCCTTCATGTCATCGATGGGACACTGAGTGCCAGAAAATACATTGACACTATTCTAGAACCAAAACTTCTACCTTCCATTAGAGATCTCTCTCCCAACAATGCTTCGTTTACTTTCCAGCAGGATTCTGCCCCTTGCCACACGGCCGAAATATCGAAAGAGTGGTTTCGTGCAAAGAGCATTAAATTGTTGTCATGGCCAGGAAACAGTCCTGATCTCAATCCTATCGAAAATTTGTGGCACCGTTTGAAAACTCTTGTCCGAATGAGGCGCCCATCAAATAAAAGGGAACTAATTGAGGTTATAATTGTTTCCTGGCATCATGTAATAACGAAAGAAGAGCTTAAAACTCTTGTCAGCTCAATGAAACGTCGATGTGAAGCTGTAATCAAAAGTAAAGGGTACCCTACTAAGTACTGACAACTCACTGCAATTATCGCTATCTAATGTATATCGATAACTATTATCGTTTAACTTTATTTGTATTGCAAATAATTGAATTTTCTGTTTTGTATTGAATTCAGTAATAAATTTTCTTTAAAATGATATATAAAAGTTTGCATTTTGTGAAACGTAACGCTTTCTATAAGCATACAAAGTTCAAAAACATAAAAATTTCCAAAAGTGTCCACAATTTTGGCCACCACTGTACATCTGGGAGCCAAACCATTGTTGATTCGCCTCCCTCGTGCAAATCACGTTTAAAAATCATTCGCGTAATTTTCCCTTTCGTCTTTTGTATAGTATTATTTCTTTGATTATTTTTATTCAATACTAGCCGCTACTCTGCCAGCCTTCGTCTGGCTTTTAAACGTACCGGAAAAATGCTTAAAAGACACACCTGGGACCTATGGCCACGTAAGTTCTTCCAACTTTTTTTCTCTTTAAGATTCCAACTCTCCTTTGTATACGGCCCTGATGTATCTCCAGAAAAACATATACATGTTGAATTTTTAGCAAATTAATTGCATGAGATGTGCATTAAACATTTGTTAAAGCATAATTTATATCTCCGTTCTTAAGCACCACCATGACAACATAAAAAATTATATAAAAATTCTACAATAAAATAAAAACTTTTTAAACATTTTCTTACTCGATAGTTTGAATGATCCTTTTTCTGAAATTTTGAAATGTTATGATACTTTAGGTAATCTTCTGAGGAAATGTGTCAGCAGTCACATCGCAACCATTTAACTTGCATAAAATATTACAATGAAATAAGCAATATTCCTCGATACAAATGTTAATTATCCTAATAAAGTAATTAAACAATTTATCGTTGCAAAAAGAAACAACTTTTTAATTTCTTAAACTTTTCAGTCTCTTAAAAACAGTAACATAAGAAATACGATGAAAAATTGTTGCCAAACCGAAATTTTTAAAAGAATGAAACTATTCAAAATGATGCAATTTCATCAAAAATCTATCAACAACAATAAGAAAGGAAAATTGTTGCCAAAACTACATTTTAAAATATCTGAGATGTGAGAAGTGTATTCGGAAGCTTCATTTAAAAAATTTTAAAAAAATACAAAATATTATTATTTTTCCAAAATTCTTTTTTTAAAAGGAGTCGAAAGGATTAAAGTTCAACGTGTCCAAAAATCAAAGGAAAATAAACAGCACATTTTTTAAAATAAGTTTTTTTAAAAAAAATTCCGCTGAAGAGGTGTTAAGCTCACCTTCCTAAATAAATTCGTATTTAATCGATTTATTGAAAGACAAAATTTATTTTAAGTTCGTAAAATAGCCAAGTGTCTACGCTTCACGACGATGTAAAAATGAAATGTATAGAGTGAAATCTCGCTTTCCTGTAGCCCATTATGTCTCAAAATGACGCGATTTGGTCACAAAACATAAAACAAAAAAAATTCTAATTCGAATTTCGAAAAAATCGCTTCGAGGTGCACTGGCTCTTGTGTAGATACACCTATGTACCAAATTTCGTGGCCTTGGGTCTATTAGCTTACTCGCAACACGAACGAAAGGCACACACATATATACACACACACACAGACTCTTTGTTTTATTATATGTAGAGATATCCATTTTTTATTCGCATTTCATCCATTTTATTTTCCCTTACAATTCTGATTTGAAATGTATTTTGTGCAGATTCTTCGTGAAACTACCCGAACGTGGGAAGTAATCTCCACTTAAGAAACTTTATAAACACGTTACATCTACTTGCTTCTCTTATTTACACTCCAGCACATTGTAGATTGTTGCTGATATGTTCGATCTTTGGAAATCTAGGATTTTTTTTATTCGCCCTTCTTCGTTTCTCTGATGTCCCTCTTGGAAATTGAAGTCGAGTCTCATTCACGTGATGTGTTCGTGGTTCTTTACGAGGTCACTTAGCCGAACAGGTCACGCTATCATCTGAGCTCTAAGGCATACTGTAATTACGCTGTAATTTATTGGAATGCAAGTTTCTTGTAAAGAAATAACATTTTGATAGTTACCAGTAATTTACCCATGACTACTTTTCATTTTACAGTGTTCTTACTGAAACCGCGTTCTTCTGAAATAAAATCATTCGCATATTTTTCCTCTCTCGATTAATAATTGGTTAAAAAATGAAAACATACGCGAGGAAATATGGTAACTCTATACCATGAAAAAAATCGTTTAAAGAAGGCTTTAATTCCACACAATTTCAGGACATGAAAAATGTCTAAAACCGACTACCGGATGGATGTAAGGCTCTAGGAAGAAAATAAATGATATGAACTGCTTATTTTGATTTTTTTTTAATTCTAGATTCCTATACCTAAATATAGAGATGCCAAGTTCACTTAGCATAATATTACATATTTCGAGAATGTTCTCAAAAGAGCAATATACTAAATTTTGATTGCTGCAAGCAAAAATGATTGCAAAACATTTCTTACGCTTTAATAAAGAAAAATTGTCAAGCAACACCGCTTTGTAAAAACGAGAAGAAAATAAAGTAGAATAAAATGATCGTCCTTTCTTGCATATTTTTTACAACAGAAAAATATGGGTATGTTCATAATATAGTGAAAGCAAAATTAATCGAATAAATGAATTCAGAGAACAGGAACAATTTAATCGTTAAGTAATTCTATTTAATCGTTAATTAAATAGAAATTTGAGTATATTGGAAAGTATCTAAATTTGAGATACGTAATTTAAATATTTATTTTAATTTTCGCTTCAGTATATACGTTAGAGGATCCTGAAAAGTTTTTAAATTAAACACACGAAGTACAACTAATAATATTTTCAAAAACAAATTGTGCGTGAAACTAGTGATTTACACATTTATCTCTGAGTATTTAATCCGCAAAGCTTTCAACAGATTTCGATTAAATTGCAAAAAAATATGGTAATACCATAGAAAGTATACAGACTAATATGAAGACGTGAAAACTTAAGCTTATTCACATTTATCCCTGAGTGTATAATCAGCAAATCTTTGAAAAGATTTCCATTAAATTTCAAAAATTATGATAATACCATAGAAAGTACGCAGATTGATATGAAAAAGTAAAAACTTAAGCTTATTCTTAGATTTACGCATAATATACATGCAACTATTGTTTATATATCTCATAATGAAGTTTATGAAGTCTCGCCGGCCGAGACCTATAAATTACGGAATACCAGAACCAGAAGACAATTAAATTTCATGAAGTTAAGCATTTAGTTATTCCTACTCATTAAAGCATACACGTCTCACTATTGACTGAAGTGGCTCGATCATTAATGAATATTCAGCTCCACTTTCCCACATTCCTTGCACAATCTTACTTTAATCAGCACGAGCTTCTACCTCTGCCGCTTGCTCATCTAGCATGACATCGATTATGTGGCGGCAACGCCACCCTCAAGGATGAAACTCATGACCATTCTTCTCAACAATCCTTTGGCTGATAACAAGGGAGAGGGGGTAAATTTAAGCTTTCAGCTCCATCTTCCCCTTACATCTAAACTTTTGCTGCAGGCCATGTTGAGAAAGATCCTCTCGCCAGCTTCTTCCTCCCTTCCTCCATTTAATTGATCGATGTAATTGTATTGATCTTGTCGCTCGCTTAGCCCTCGGGTGTTGACTCTGTTAGACAGTGCCAAAGTATATGTATCGGGCATATTTAATTTGCACCCTTTCTCCAATATGAGTGCACTGAAGCATCCGATAGGGTGCAGAAGAGAACTATGGTGCTCTGGGAATCACAGTGGCATAATTTATTTTACGACTAGCGAAAAGATATGTATCTTTTTTAAACTTTAATAAAGTATTCTATTTATGGTTGAAATTAGTATCCTCTAATTAAAATACATTTTTAAACCGAGTAAAAACTTAATGATTCAAAAAGGAAGAAATTTATTAGGTAAATCGTGCCTTACAATGACATTTATTTCAGTTATCCCAATTCTAATATGTCTTATTTAGCAAATTTATAAATATCCTGCATGACCCTTCAACTTAACTTTCTCAAGTAAGTATACTAAATATACTAAAAGAAAATATACCAAAATGTAAAAATGTACTGTCTCAAGTAAATATACTAAAATGTAAAAATATTGATAACTAAGGGAACTAATTCAGAAGTCAAAACAACAAAAATCAGCGTAATATTCTCAATATTTTCACAGGACTAGTTTCGATGGTTTTTACCGAACCATCATCCTCAGCTGCGAAACCGTAAAAATCCTGAAAAGTTTTTAAATTAAACACACGAAATACAACTAATAATATTTTCAAAAACAAATTGTGCGTGAAACTACTGATTTATACATTTTTTTCTGAGTATTTAATCCGCAAATCTTTCAACAGTTTTCTATTAAATTACAAAAAATATACCATAGAAAGTATACAGACTGATATGAAGACGTGAAAACTTAAGCTTATTCACGCCTCAGCTGCGAGCCTCAGCTGCGAACTTAAGCCTCAGCTGCGAACTTTACGGTTTCGCAGCTGAGGATGATGGTTCGGTAAAAGCCATCGAAACTAGTCCTGTGAAAATATTGAGAATATTACGCTGATTTTTGTTGTTTTGACTTCTGAATTAGTTTCGTTCGGCGTGTTATTGTGTCTTAACTAAGGGAACATTAACAATTTACAATTTCTATTGGATGCGTTGGCTTAATTAAAACAAACAATCAACCAGAAATATTTAATGGTTTTAAGGGAGTAGCTCCAAATATATTTAATACGCTGTAGGAAAAATATGCCTTTCAAAGAGTTAACAACTCTGGAAAATACATCACATTTTAACTGTTAAATGAACAGCATTTTGGAAATCAAAACTTTGCTCTGAAAGTGATTAACATTTCGGAATATATTTCCGTGCATAATTACCAACTATGATTCATTAAAAGATACAAAATAATTGTAAAAATTTGAATAATTAATCCCACAATTTTTTTTTGTAGTAATATACGTATTGCTGTTGCTGAAACAATACCACGCGCTATGTACCAATTAACTGTAAGAGTATTTAATAATCAGTTTTGGCCGATAACTTAAAAAGTAAGATGATAAAACATTCATAAATCACACGATTATAGTGGTAATGTTCATCTGATATATAGCGCAGTGTGATTCCAAGGAAACAATAGCTACAAAAAAATTCAGTGATCCAGGGTTGCACCAGCTGTGATTGAGCGTTTTATTTATTTTAGCTGCCCTAAGCATGAAAGGGATATACTTGTTCTTGGAAGCCAGCGTTCACGGATGACTTTCGTATAGAAAACGAGTTGCGTTCGCCTTACACATGAGGGAGGAAAAAAGTACTCAAGCGACCCAGTCGTTCATCAGAATACGAATCAGGTTACCGGTTGAATCACAAACCATTCACCGACTGAAGTTCACAGTTAAATTAATAGACGACCATAGTTGGTAAATGAATAGGAGATGACCATACTTGTTAAATGAATAGGAGATGATCATCTTGTTCGCAACACCATGTAGATGTAACTGGTCGATTGATCGCAAAAGTCGTGCGTATACTGTTCAAAAATAAGGAAAAGGATTCTGCGGGAAATTGAGTTTTTGAATAATGAAAAATGCATATCGTAAGTGAAACGAAGTCTCCTCGCTTTCGATCACTGGACACTCTCTCATCCCTCGAGGCATAAACCAGAATCCTACCTTGGGATATATTATGATGATATAACCACTAGTTTATCAACATACATCCCACATGACATTCTCTCTTCAGTATTGAAATATGTGTTTTGGAAAAAGAGATCTAGGGTAAGATTGGATGAGAAAATGTTACTGGTTTGAAGACGTTATAAATGTCAAAATGAAGACCATGTGAGGTTTATCCCAATTTTATTAACAGTTATTTTAAGTTTATGCATATTTCCTATCTTTCAAGTCTCAGCTTACAATTTCCTACCAGAATGCAATTTCAGAAATGCAGTTAATGCAAATGAGTAAAGAGTAGTATTTAAGTCAATGTTTCACCGACTTCGTGAAAGAGAGTCTGAGTTTCTGACTAGCGCGTGTTTGCCTTTTGGCTACGTGTCTCTTAGATATGGCTACGCTTGACCATACTTTAGGCTCTTGTTTGGCTTCGCCGATTTAATTAATATCTAGGGACCAAGTACTAGAATCTTTATAGCTTCGGCTATATCTTTCAGTTATATCTTTCAGTTAGCTTTAGTTAAGCTTGGTTTAATTTCATAATTATTTAAGTTCAAGCCCAAGTGGAGGCCTTCCGACTCAGGAACTGATCCTATTTATTCTGAGAAATAAAGGATAGTTAACCCTTCTTGAGTCTTACGGATTTGTTCACACATTTAAGAGATTATTCGCTTATTAGTGTTTGTGGGGTTCCTAGGATTGAACACTGAATTAAGTAAGTAAAATCACACAACCAAAATAGATTATACACATAAATATTTCGGTTTAAATGTATTATTTGTTATGACATTCAAGTTCTTATCCCCCAAACTTTAGAATGCAATTAATTGCATTTTAGTGCTGAAGTAAAACAGTGATCTTAAAATCCCAGGTTATCTGGCGTATTATCGATCACTGTGCTATGATACTGATATAGCTCATGTTTTCTTCGATTTCTTCCTAAATTCAAGGTGCAGACATGAGTGATTGTAATTTTATATAAATTTTACAAATTTGTAGTTGTATTACAGCCATTTGTACCTGGGCCATTTAGTGAATGCCAGCTTTTTCATTATGAATGTTTGACTGGAACATGTTTGAGTTTTACACTTGTGACTATGTTTTAAGATTTAGTAAAGGCCAAGTATTTTCTGATAATTAAAATCATTCATCCGGAGTACTACTCGCGAGCGATTCCTTTAAGATACATGAATATCCATACATATATAAGCGAAATACCACTGACTCATCACGAGATCTCCGAAACTATACACCCGACTGACTTGAAATTTTGCATAGTTACTCATTCCACGATGTAGACGCGCACTAAGAACGGATTTTACGTAAATCCTGTCCAAAATGGATTTTTGTTATACCATCACATGCACTACCAGTCAAAACTCTTTTTTTGTGTGTATGAGTTTTGACTTTGATTCACTGACTGGCACTATATTTCCCGACTTTAAATTTAAAAAGTTTACATTCGTTATCAATTCGAAATTAGACATTTCGTCCATATAAGAAGTCTAGGTTCACAGTCGAATAGGCTGTGAGCACAGCAAAGTGGGCTGGTGTTAGTTAGTTATTTATATTTTTAAAGGAACTTAAAAAATATAACACATAAATAAAAATGTCCAAAAACAATTACTTGTTTTTCCTTTCGAACATCTTTTTTGTCGTATTTTTCAAGAAAACAAAAATATAATTACTCTAGGTATGTAACTGGAACAACTCCTTCTAGTTTCTTCATATAATTCCATAACTTTTGACAATGCATGATTTTATTTTGTAAGGTTTGTGTTAATTTTATAACAGTATTTTAAGTTTATGCACCTATTCCATCTCTTCTAGCTTCAGCCTACAATTTCCTACCAGAATGTATTTTCAGAAACGCGTTTAATGCAAATGAATAAGAGTTAGTATTTAAATCGATGCTTCACTGACTTCGTTAGAGAGCCAGAGTTTTTGACTAGCGCGCTTTTGTCTTTGGGATACGTCTTTCTCTAAGCTATTACTACGCTCGGCTGTACTTCAGGCTCTTGATAGCTTCGCCTACTTCAGGGCTTTTAACCCCGTGCCCATGAAGCTACTTTTGCTCGCCCGTCATTGACTTATATACGCCTGATTTTTAAAAGAATATTGGATAATATGCAATGCCAAAAATCGCATTAAATGTAACTATTTTGAATTTTTGTTACTTTTTTAATGTAGGATATTGTTTATGATTGCAATAAAATAAAGAAATACAAAGAATCGTTATACTTTTTATTTTTAAACTGCGCCCGCCACAAGTTTCTGTTTGTCAGATGTGCCCAGAAGGGAAATAAGCTTAAGAACCTTTGGCCTACTTAATTGAGATTTAGGTGCTAGCTACTTAGAATCCTGATAGCTTCGGCTATATCTTTTAGTTAAGCGTTAGTTAAGTTTTAATTCTTATTAATTTCAAACCCAAGTGGAGGCTTTGTTGTACGCTCTGAGATAGGAGCCAACTGTGTTGATACTTATTTTGATAAATAAAGAGTAATGAACCCTTCTTGAGTATTACGTCTCTGCTCACACACTCAAGCGATTATTCGCTTATTGGTGTACAAGGTTCCTCACACTGAACTGTGAAATGAAACGGGGGAACCCTACATCTACTGGAAAATAATGTATTCCTACAAATGGGGAAAGTATACGTTTTTGGTCATGTTTGAAATGCGTAAAAGTATCAGCACCGCTAGTTCACTTCTAGTATACAGATAAAAATTCACTGGAAAGCTCCTATTGCAATCTATGCCTCAATGAATGTACCACAAAGAGATAAAATTTGAATTAACATTTAATTAAAAATGTAAAACAGATTACAAAATTTGTAAAATTAAATACAAATTGCAATTTGATCTTTGTATACAAATTCCGGTTTTAATATTAACACAATTTTCAGTTGAACAGTCACGAGTTACAAGCTCAGAAATTAAGTCTCCCTGAAATTCAAGGTACACCACATAAAATCTTTTATTTTACAGTTGTTTAAAATAGCAATTCCGGATGGCAAGAAAAGAAATTTTCTATCAGATACACTGCTCGACATTGAAAATGCAACACCAAGAAGGAGTGGTCAGAAAGTGATGAAATTTGGAAAAAAGACAGAGACAGCAAGCAGCAATAAGTGATCTTTATTTCAAAATGATAGTCAGAATACAGAGCGAGAACTTCGTCGGCTCAGTAGGATGTAGGACCACCGCGGACAGCGATGCACGAAGAAAGACGTTTAGGCATAGAGTCAATAAGAGTGCGGATGGTATCCTGAGGGATGGATGTCCATTCCCTTTCAATCATTTGCCACAGTTCGTCTTCTGGACGAGGCAGGGGCAGAATCTGCAAACGGCGTCAAATCACATCCCACACATGTTCGATTGGTGACAGGTCAGGAGAGTACGGTGGCCAGGGAAGCATCTATATACCTTGCAGAGCATGTTGGCAGATGCAAGCACTGTGTGGTCGGGCGTTACCATGCTGAAAAATTGCATTAGGCAGCCCCTGGAGGTAGGGGAATGACACCGGCCGCAGTACATTATCCAAGTATCGTTGGGCCGTCATAGTACCCTGAATACGAACTAGAGGTGACCTGGAATCGTAGACAATAGCGCCCCAAACCATTATGCCACGTTATCGCCCGGTGGGGCGTTCCACAGTTACTGCCAGATTAGATCTGTCTCCACGTCGACGCCACACACGTATGCGGCGACTGTCACTACATAAAAAAAGTGACTCACCTGAGAACACGATGTTTCACCATTCTATCCTCCACATCGCTCCAGTTCGGCACCATTCTAAACGTTGGCGTCTATGCTGTGGGGTCAATGGCAGTCTTCTTAGCGGACGCCGTGAGTGCAGGCCACGTTCAACCAATCGACGGGAAATGATTCTTGTCGACACGGGAACTTCCAGGGTATCTTGCACATGCTGTAGAATGGCGGTACGAGTGACTTGCGGGACCGCCACGTCTTGTCGGAGGATGCGTCGATCCACGCGTGCTGACGTCATTCTGGCTGCAATTGCAACCCCCCTTCTTCCCACACTTCCTTGTTCCAACCATGTTCGCCATAGCCGATGCACCGTGCTCGTATCCATGCGAGTATCAGCTGCGATTTGACGTAAGGACCAACCTGCCCTTCTCAGTCCGATCACCATACCCCTCGTAAAATCGTCTATCTGCTGGAAGTGCCTTCATTGACGCCGGCCTGGCATTCTCTCCTATTACACGTATCCTCCGGGACAAAAACCAACTTTCTTCGATAATTCATCTGGCAGAAATAACGACACCAGTATTGCCCATTCTGCACGTTCCTTTCCTTATATCTTACTTCATGTGCGTCGGAGAGGTATCCCATTCTGCACGTTCCTTTCCTTATATCTTACTTCATGTGCGTCGGAGAGCTGCGCATTTCACAGCATTCGCATAACTCATTGACTTGCGTCTACTCTAAAATTTGCATAAATTTCTGACCACGCCTTCTGGGTGTTGCATTTTCAATCTCGAGCAGTGTATTAAAGCCACGTTGGAATTTGTGCACTTGCTCAATAAAAAAAAAAGTTTAAATTAATTAACGTAGATGCGCATTTTTTAGCACTGGATTGTTTTCGCACGAAATTTACTTGGAAGAAACAAGTATTTCTACCCATGAGAACTGACAATACCTCCCATTCATCAGAACGCGAAATCTATGAATTCAAAGTATTGAATGCTTCGCACAAGTTTCTCCTTCGAGGTCTTATTACTACAGTTAATATTCAAAATATATTTTCATTTATGTGTACGACTAAATAATTGTTTATACTCTATCCATACTCATTATTTAAGACTTGCGTTTTCTTAGTTTATGTGCAGTGTTATGTTTCCTGCTCAGTATTACTATTTATTATATTTTCAATTTAAAAAGCATAAATAATTCAAGTAATCTAAAATAAGTAATTATATTTTTTAAAAAATATTCGTTTCTGAGAATTTAGTTATATTAAAATTTTAACATAAATACATAAATATGGCAAATTATTTCCGTTGCGTATTTTTGTATTTGCAACTTTATAAGGTATATCTCCCACATTCTTAGCGGTGCCTTCGTGGTGTAATGGTCAGCACACTGAGCCGGTATTTCAGAGGTCCGTGGTTCGATTCCCGGCGAAGGCGATGCACATTTTTCATCTCTCTTGTTCTTGGCGCCCGAACTAAAAGGGTTGTGGATGATGACTCTCCACACCCAGGATTTGGCGACTAGGTCCCCTAAAACCCTAGTCGCCCTTTAAAAAGGGGAGTATATAAGGTATATCTCCCACATTCTTAGCGTGCCTTCGTGGTGTGATGGTCGGCACACTGAGCCGGTATTTCAGAGGTCCGCGGTTCGATTCCCGGCGAAGGCGTTGCATATTTTTCAACTCTTCTGCTTCGTTAAACCTAATGTCTCTACAACTTTATTAATACTAAATAATAAAATTATAACGTCACAAATTCAGAAATAATCCACAGAAACAATTATTTGAATTAATTTCTGTTGCCATTTTAAATATGAAAATAAAACCTTAAATATACCTTAATATTTGGAAACCTCAAACCTTAATAGTTGTGAAAATTGAAACGCCATGAAGGAATTATGCAAATTTAACCAAATGAGGTAAGATATCCAAATGATTAGAATTACAAAGCGATTATGCGTGCGTGGAATGAGATCCGGCTGTTGTTCCATGTGTATATATAACTACAAAGTGCGCTGAAATCTGTTTGTCATCCTCTTTCTGCGGTGAACGTTTAATTCGTGGTCCATATGCGTCGTCAACAGCGGATGACGCGCAACATCGGTGTGGACTTTCGTATCGACAATCGCCGTCCCCACGCGCAGCGTCATGTTACAACAGTGATATCGTGTTTGGAAGAAACGGACAGAGGAGAGCCAAAAAAGGCGAAATCCTGGGCGTGAAGTACTCAATAGCACAACGGCACGTGACGTCAGAGACATCATCCGCGTGGCTGTGACGGATCGTACAGCGTCCTCTCGTGTGTTAGCACAACGTTGAAGCACGGTTACAGGTGTTGTTTGTATAGCTGCACGATTCTTCGCCTTCTGCTGCAGCATGAACTGCGTGCAACGGTTTCTTTACGTAGAATTCCCCTGTCGCTGAATCACAGACGCCTCCGACTTCACAGGACACGGCAATGCAGTACGTGGCGTGACCTGTGGCAACAACTTGTTTTCTCCGATGAATCTAGTTTCAATCTGGAGTACAGTGATGAAAACGCACGCGTGAGACATTACAAAAAGGAACGTATGCTCCCACAGTATGTTATCTAGCGTTTTCTCCGATGAATTTTCTTTCAATATGAAGTACAGTGATGAAAATGTGCGCGTCAGACATTACGGAGAGGAACGTATGCTCCCACAGTATGTTATCTAACGTTATATCGCACAAATGCTTGGCATCATGGTGTGGGGGGAGCTATTGGGTATAACTGTCAATCCCATTTAGTGCAGACTGCGGACAACCTCAACAGTGATCGTTATGTAAGAGAAGGTGCGGAGCTAGAGACCCTCCCAACTTTTCGATTCATTCCTAGCACTTATTTCAGCAGGCTCATGCCCATATATATACCCATATATTTACTAGCCTGCCAAACCTTCTTTAGGGCACAACAGGTTTCGCTTCTTCCATGCCTGCTTACTCCACGTATATGTCGCCCACTGAGTACGTCTGAGATTTCATCGGTCGGCCCCTCGCTTGTACAGCTGGTGGGGCACACACTTAAGACTGAACTTTGGCATCATGTCGAAGCCAAAATGGAATGCCATTCCCCCGGATTACATTCAGAACTTGTATGATTGAATGCTGTTAACCCTCAACGTGGCGAACACACAAAGTACTGATTTCCGATGTTCCTTTTTTCTCTTCCCATCTCGAAAATTTTGTATTTTATTTGTACCATTATCAGTAATACGTGAACAAAATTTCATTCATTTTCGAGAATTCTTTTGTGGGGTTTCACTTATTTAATTGAGTGTTTAAAACCTTGAACCCCACAAGAGACTAGTAAGCGAACAATCGCTTAAGTGTGTGAACAAACACATAAGACTTAAAAAGGATTAACTACCCTTTATCTCTCAGAATAAATACAATCAACTCCTAAGTCGGAGTATACAGCAAAGCTTTCTAAAGTATGGCGCGGCCATACTTTACTCATTTGCATTCACTGCGTTTTTGAAATGACATTCCGATAAGAAAATGTAAGCTGAAACTAGAAAGAGAGGATAGGTGCATAAACTTAAAATAACTGTTAATAAAATTAGGATAAACCTTACACTTTTATGGTGTTAAGTTTTTCACAAACATTAGAGTAATATTTGGTTTTGTTGATAAAACCTGAATAATCTTACAAACTGTGTAATGAAAGATGAAAAAAAATGTATTTTAGATTCAAGATTCGTTAAAAAAAATATTTATCATTATGTCTTCTTATGTTAACCTTGCAGGTAACGCATGTATGAACACAGCAGTTAAATTTTACGAAGAGAGTATTAAAACTTATTCATAATCATGACAAAGTTTTATCAAATTTAATGCATCTACTGCCCGTATTCGAAAATGCAGTTGGTTTTTTTGTGCATACTTAGCACGCCATATTTTCTCGTTAATGAATGCAATTTCTGATGTTTCGAGTAATTAGTAAATAAACTATTTCGTTCTTAGTGAGTAGCATCTGATTAACTCAAATTAATGAAAGGAAATTCTTGACACTTTGACACAATCCAAAGTGGGAAAATATGCACCGGAGTAAGATTGCTGCTAGACAGCTTTAGCTTGGGAGCAATTTGTAGTAAAAGTATAGCATTTTTAATAAATTCTACTTAATTAAAAATGTTTTTGTCGTTTGAAATGGGTATACCTTTGTATATTTTCAGCATTTTTAGTCATTTTAGATTGTAATTTTTGTTTTATTAAGAGTAATTAATTTTTAAATGATCTAAAATTTTAAGAACGGTCTATTTTGTTATGAATTCAGTATTTAAAAGAAAAGGCGAGCGGGAAATATTTTATTAAAAACAACTAGTTCGGTGCTGCAGACTTATTTAAAGGTCTTAAATTTGGACTGACTTTATAAGGAAGTGCCACATCTTAAGAAATCGTAATTTTGCGATAAAATCTTATCAGCATCAGGTTGTTCTATACTTTAGGTTGTATACCGTTTTTTATGGTTGTTTGGCATAACATAAATTTTGTATTCCTATCATCATCTTCATTGAATTCGGTTTTATAGTTGTATTCTATTTAAACAAAATCATAGTGAAGGTTTTGATGTAATTAGTACGCTTAATTGTCATTTACTTTTCAAAAGAATTTTCTTCGCGATAAAATTTGAAACTAGGACAAGCTAGAAATTAATAAAACTCGAAATTAAATTCCAAAAATATTTTTATCTCTTAACACACTCATGTCCATAAATTAACTGCAAGTGCTTTAATAAGTGAGCCCGGTTGTAAGGGCTAATTAGTGCATGAAGTAAAGTGACTGTGAGTGATATAAGTGAAGTGTTCGTGAGAGCACAAGCTTTCTAGCAGTGCATAGTGTCATCTTTTTGTGATTTCATCATCATTTTGTGATCATCACTGTGCGTGTCATCATTCTGTGATTTTATGTGATTAAGTGTTAAGTGCTTTGCTAGTGCTTATTAAGTGAAATGATATCTAGCAGTGCATAGTGTCATCAATCTGTGATTATATGTGATTAAAGTGTTGAGTGTAATCCAAGTGCTTATTTAGTAAAGTGATTGTGCCAACATTGATTAAGTGATAAGTGATCCAAGAGTTACACAGTGAGAGTGAGTGTGAGATATGTCACGTCATTCAGTGCTTTCAGAAGAAATTGGCAACACGTCACCGCTGGACATTGGAGATCTACTTATCTCTGACATCTCGCATATCGGAAAAGTTGCGGCTTTGGTGAAAGAGATACGTAACATTTCGGACACTTATAGAGGAGGGAGGTTTCTTCTTCCCCTAGTTCTAAGAGAAAGATTGCAATCTTCGCTATCTGTCTTACAAGAGCTTGCAGTAAAGGGCCCAGTAACAAAACCTGCTAC
Source organism: Stegodyphus mimosarum (assembly GCA_000611955.2). Lineage (NCBI taxonomy): Eukaryota > Metazoa > Arthropoda > Arachnida > Araneae > Eresidae > Stegodyphus > Stegodyphus mimosarum. The sequence continues at coordinate 127,744 of KK117288.1, read as the reverse complement.
TGAAGACGCAGGTACTAATACAGCTACCTTTCTCTGTTGTGAGCAGGTGCGTGCCCAATCCTCACCCACTTTAACAGCGGCACCAAAGCTGAAATCCACTCCCCAGCGAGCAATCACACAAAATTTGGCAAATAAGACTTACGCTCAAGTTGCAAAAGCATCTGCGGCACATACGATCCTGGTTTATCCAGCCTCAGAGACTGTGGCAAAGACTAGCCGCGACCTAAAGACAACGCTGAGCGAAAAGCTTCCCCTTTCGAACTTAGGAGTTAAAATCTCACAAGTACGAAGCTTGCAGAAGAGTGGTCTAGCGATAGATTGCACCACAAAGGAGGACTTAACGAAGCTAGCAGCTACTTTGCAAAGTGCAGAAGTAAAGGACCTTGTCAATAGTAAATTACCAGTAACTCGTCTTCCGCGCATAGCAGTACACAGAGTTTTGCCTTCTGTTACTAAAGAAGACATTGAAAAAGCACTTAGTTCAGAGTTCAGTTTGAATAAATCCTCAGCGACTGTGTTATATAGACTGAAAGAAAGGAGGAATGACATCAAGTGGATCATACAGTGCCAACCAGATGCATTCCACACCATCATGCAATCCCCAAGACTATTCCTTGGTTGGAGAGCCCATAGACTATCTGAGCACTTCAACACCAGACGTTGCTTTAGATGTCAGGAGTTTGGGCACACTCAAACGAACTGCAAAAACAAGCAATATTGTGCCTACTGCTCCGGCAGTCATTCAATTCGAGACTGTAACGCCAGAACGCCTTCCTGTATCAACTGCTCAGATTTTAATTACCGAACAAGAAGTAACGTCCACAGTGCACACCCCGCGTATGATGTCGGATGCCCCACCTATGCAAAATACATCGAGCGGGTCAGAAGGAGCACCCAATATGAATAATACCACCACAGATATTTCGGCAGCGCAAGCAAACTTAATGATAAACCCTCAGCCTCCTAACCAACCTGGTAACCATGACGTAATAAATACAGGTGGAACTCTTACGGAAGAGCCAATCAGATGCGTACAAATTAATTTACAGCGAGCTAAAGCAGCCGCAACACAGCTTCTGCAACATGCAATTGACCATAACTTGGACCTCATTTTAATGCAGGAGCCCTACTGTAGAGAAGGAACAGTTGCTAGTCTCCCAATAGCATGGAAGATATACCAAGCCAAAGCACCCAATGCGCCACCACCAAGAGCCGCAATAGCTAGTTGTAATCCTACCTGGTCCCCTTATGTCATCAAGGCGGATAGAGACTTTGTCACAATAGCATTAACGTTCAATAATCACCAACTCCTAGTTTCTTCAGTTTACTCCTCTCCTACCGATGATCTCTCCAGCTTCACAGCAATATTCCAAGAACTAATACATAAATATCCATCAGTCCCACATTTAGTAGGGGGAGATTTTAATGCCCATAACTCTGCATGGGGTTACCAGGATACCACACCAAAGGGACAAGCCATGGAAGATTTTCTGGCGGCTAATTGCTTACATCTTTTGAATACCCCGAATGCTCCTCCAAGCTATGATAACACTTACCACCAAGGTTGGCCAGACCTTACGTTTGTCACGCCAGACCTCGTGCTGAATATGCAAGGATGGGAAGTCAGAGATGAAGTAAGCTGTTCGGATCATCGATACATACACGTTCAGCTTACAATACAGCAATCAATAGCCATCCTCAAGCGCTTCAAACTTCCAGGAGGTAAAATACTGCAATTAAAGAGAGCCTTCTCTACCCTTCTGATAAATAAGGAAATTTTGCTCGATCAGCATGACGATAACTTAGATATGGACACCTTCACGAATGATTTACTGAAGGATATTCAACACACCTGTGAGCGATACCTTCCTTTGCGAGCTGCTAAGAAGCTCCAAGGTATAAGCTGGTGGAACAGTGACCTGCGTCAACAACGCCAACGGTGCAGAGCACTTAGACGGCGACTCCGCACCCAGCTGACAGAAGAGGAAAAAGGACACCTACTACAACAATTTCGAAAAGAAAGGGCCTTGTATAAGAATGCCATACTAACTGCAAAGGTGCAAAGCTGGAGAAGGTTCTGTACAGCAAATAACAATCCATATGGCATATTGCATAAATTATCTACTAGTAGGGTCTTTCAGCCAGCGCAATTATATGCACAGCACCGGCAACAGCAAGGACGAGATGATGAGATAGCGGCTAACACTGCAGAAGCGTTTCTTGCGGAAATCTTCCAACAGGATAATGCAGAGGAAGATACACCACAGCAGTCTGCAATCAGAAACAACTCTAACCCACCAGCCACAGCCCCTGACCAGCCATTTACAGACCAGGAAATTAAGTATCAGTTCCGTTTCTTGCCCAAAAAGAAAGCACCTGGACCTGATGGGGTTGATTATGCAATTCTAAAAATAGCCTATCAAGCCAGACCACAGTTCTTCACAAAATATTACAACCGGCTGCTGCAAAATGAAATATTTCCCAAGGCATTTAAGATCGGACATGTGGTCCTTTTCCTAAAACAGAATAAAGACCCCGAAGACCCTAAGTCGTACCGCCCAATTTGCCTTTTATCGGCTTTGGGCAAGACTTATGAGAAGCTACTAACAAATCGACTGAGGCACCATCTAACCACAAACAACCTCCTAAGCAACAAACAGTATGGATTTAAAGCGGGCACTTCAACCACTCATGCGTTGGACAAAATAGTTAGACATCTTAAAGACAATAGGCAAACAGGATACCACACTGCCTTTATATCGATAGACCTCCAGAGTGCCTTCGACACACTCTGGTGGCCTGCGATCAGACAGGCACTTCGGGCAGCAAAATGTCCGGTGAACCTTTATAGAGTATTTGACAATTATCTGCAGGATAGGACCCTACTATTGTCCACGAATCATGGTGTTGCAACTAAACAACAAGTTAGAGGATGTCCCCAGGGGTCTTGTGCTGGGCCCCTGTTGTGGAATATGACTTTTAAATCAATTCTCGAGACAACATGGCCAACGCACACCGTGTTAGTAGCATACGCTGACGATGCTGCCCTCTTAGTAAGGGGCAAAACGCGGGATGAAATAGAAGCAAATGGGACAGAGACATGTAATATCTTCACAAGGCTCTGTGAGAAACTTAAGCTCACAGTATCTATTCCAAAATCCAATGCCCTCATCATCCCAAAACAAGGTACGCGTCCAACGCGCTCCCCCTGCATTAAACTCAAGGGACGGAACATTAAAGTGGTAAAGGAACTCAAATATCTCGGTGTGATCTTTGATGCAGGACTTACGTGGATTCCACATATACAAATGCAGAGGAGGAGGACGTTCGCCATCGCTCAAAAGGCACGTCAATTCCAGGGAAAGGGCTGGGGACGAAATCCCCACATCCAAAAGCAGCTCTATCTAACCGTAAGTGAGAAAATTGCCCTCTATGCGGCAGCCATATGGGCCACCCCCATGGGTAGTAGGAAAATAAAGCAGCTTACGTCCCTTCAAAGACCATATGCATTGTATCTATGTAAAGCATATCGTACTGCACCCACAACAGCGGCGTGTATAATATCGGGAATTCTACCTCTGCATATTAAAGCGGAAATGGAGGCAGCCCTGACCACCGTCATACATTTGAGCCGGGATGCAACTTTCGATCAAGTCACATACAGCCCGGTTGAATATGAGCACCCGCGTATCACAACGCGTATCCATCCGGCGCATAAAGGTCAAGGTGTTTTTATTCACTTTCCCAGGCAACAAGCTCCACTAGTAAGAACAGCGGCTCAACCTGCCATCTACACGGATGGCTCCAAACTTGAGGACGGAGTTGGTAGTGCGTTTGTTGCTTACCAGGATCGAATGGAACAGTTCAAATGGAGAGGTCACCTGGACTTAAAAAATAGCGTCTTCCAGGCAGAGGTAGTTGCCATAACTGCAGCAGTTCGCTACGCCATAAGCAATAGCATCTACAGAGCTACCATCTTCACGGACAGCTTGTCCACATTATATGCATTGGACCACCATGAGCATACGTCGCCTCTTATCGCAGACCTACAACATCTTCTACGCAGCACACCACAGGCGCGTTATGACATAGTATGGGTCAAGGCCCATAGAGGAGACGCTGGCAATGAGGCCGCAGATCTTGCGGCAAAAGAAGCTGCAAGGAACTACAATGCACGACCAGTTAATATCCCGGCCCCAGTATCACATCTGAAGAGAATGCTGCTTGAAGGAGCAATGGCAAAATGGCAGCGGGAATGGGACCAGGCAGATACGGGTAGAAGAGCATATGAATTCTATCCTAAAGTTAGCATTGATCGACATCAAGCCATCTCTGCCCTCACAAGCTTTGTGACAGGCCATGGTCCCTTCCCTAGCTACTTTCACCGATTTGGCTTCAGCGATACAAACATCTGTGTCTGTGGGTCAGAAGGTACCCCAGACCATTACCTCTTCCAATGTCACCTAACAGCGGCATACCACCTGCCGGAACCAAGAGACAGCATGCAGGCCTTTAGAAAGTTTTTAGTCAAAAATCGGCATGCTCGAAACACCATTTGTCGAGTGCTAGATCATATAAATGCGTATGGTCTGGACATCTGCCAGGTGAACTAATAACAGATATAAAATAGTGTCCTATGAATAAAATAACAACCAAGTCCTACGTATCAATAATGAACTGTAGAACTCTACAAACTGTAGTACCAAATGACTGTTCAGGGAGCCAGCTATTGCTTTATGAACTTTATGAAGATAAGAACTGACTTGGCAATTGCATGTACCTAACATAATAAATGAGTATAGCATATGAACTCATGAACACATGAAATCTTCGCATTTGATACTGATGAATTTCATATATCTAACTTTTTATTGTATTATATGTGTAGCTGTGTTATATGTGTTATTATGATATTAATTATTGTATAATTGTGTAACTATCTAAATTCTATATATGTTATGTACTTTTTAATTGTATATTGTATTTTAATTGTATTTTGTATATTGTGTAATGTCTTCTATTTATATGTGTTCTTCAACCTTATATGTGAATCTTCAACAATGTAAACTGTAGCATACTGAAAACCTCTGTACAACGATCATTATGTGAAATTGCCATTGTAAGGCCATGTTAAAAAATTACCAGATATAAGATTATAATAAACACCCGATGCGGCCTAGATAGGGGAGGACGTGGGACAAATGCCTGCTTGCCTCTGTCATACGTCAGGCGTCCCCGTCCTCCGTCACCTGTCACCTGTCCATAAATTAAGGATAACGCAAAATCAGGCAAAGGAAGAGTTAGAAGCAAAACAAATTTGACTTATTTTTAAAGCCTATTTATTAAACAAAAGGTAAAGAGCAAAAAAAGATGCTATATGTTGGATATTATTAAAAAAATTAGCGATTTTTTCTCACTGGAGCAAATTACAAAAGAAAAAAATCTATTTACAAAAAAACAATACTACACGGTTGGTCTGATTGCTAATACATTGTATGTCTCCCAGACGATGCAATACAGTCCGTACAACGCCTAAGCATGCTGAGTATCAAATTATTGATCTGATCTTGAGTGATATTACACCACTCAAAAGGCAATGCTCTCCGAAGTTCCGGTAGACATGTAGGAGAAGGTGGACGGGTTTCAACTCGTCGGCCAAGCGTGTCTCACACGTGCTCTACTGGATTCAAGTCCGGTGAGAATGCTCGCCAGTCCATACGGGTGATATCCTGCGATTGAAGGCATTCGCTTACGATGTTTGCACGGTGAGGACGGGCGTTGCCATCCATAAACACAAATTGTGCGCCCATGGCGCCCCGAAACAAATATACATGTTGTTCCAGAATGACGTGCCGATAGATTTGGCTTGTCACGGTTCCAATTTGAACATGCAGGTCAGTTCTGGAACCCAGAATAATTCCGCCCCAAACGACGGCGAGAATCAGATTGCAAGCTAAACCTGGACTCGTCGGAAAACATCACAGAAGCCCACTGTTGCGGTGTCCACAATGCATATTCTCTACTCCAGGTTAACCGCAGGCGACAGTGAGTTGCAGTAAGTGGAACACATCTGAGAGGTCTACGAGCCTATAGACCAATCTGCCCTAAGCGTCTGTACACGGTCTGCCTTGAAATTGTCGTACTAGTGGCTGAAGAGAGCTGACGAGACAGGTCTGAGGCTGCGCTCCGTCATCTTGGTTACCATCATCTTGGAATCGTTGCCAAAGCCTGGAGATGACACCCTGGGCAATTCCAAGTTCGTCTGATACTTCCAGTTGGGTACGCCCCCATTCCAGAAAGCCGATAATTCTACCACGTAAAAAATCATCCAAATGCGTCCTTTGCGTCATAACTATTCGGTTATTGCACTGAAATGCTTATAAGGCGCCTGCGAACAATTTTACTTCTTTGCCTGTATTCCTTATATATCACTCTCTTACACTCTCGTCATTGTGACGTACCATCGGTGTCATCTGGTTACTTCCTGAAATTTGCAATAGGATTCTTGAAGATGTGTGTAGTGATTTTACAGGTGATATATTTATTTTAGAGTTCGATTTCCGCGTGACTCCGAATTATTCTTAATTTATGCACATGAGTGTAGTTCAGTGATTCATTGTTATGCTGCATCTTAAGTAATGATAATGTGGAAATGCATCGTTACCTGAAAGAAGTAACCAAAATTATTTTGGCATAGAATAGTTATGTCTAAGTATAATATTATCTCTTCAGAATGTTACTCATGAAAACTTCTTTTGAGAAAATTAATTATTCAGTTATTTTCGATAACTTATGATAGTATTATATATATTTATATACTATCTTTCGATTAATCATAGTATATTTGTTGAAATATTCTTTGAATGTAATGATGAATGGCCGAAAACGTTTTAATTTTCATCTCAACAATTAAAGATATAGACCTAGATCTCTAACCGGCAAGGGCATATATATACGGCCTAGAATATTTCTTGTGATATCTGTAGGAAAGTATATATACGTGCATATTAAAATATGTTAAAGAAGTTAAGGCAATATATTAAGAGTACATAATTTCAGGTATAAAATGCCAGGAAATTCTTTACATTAAATCAAGAAAATATGTTTTTCTGGTAGTAGTTTTGGAAAATTTGTGCTTTCTTAGCGAAAACCTTGGCCGGTCAGAGGGTAAAGAAGAGGTTGCGATAAAATACATACCACTGCCATCACATTATAGCTGTTATATGTTGCTGATATTACAAATGATTACTATGATCGATAATTTTCGGTTTTTTTTTGTAGATTTAAATTTTAAGAGATTATGAAAAAGTATCATTTAGAAATTTGAAATAAAAAAATGGAATTAAAAACCAAATTATATAGTTATATAATCATAGTTATATTAAAAATTAAATATAGCTTACCGGAAAAATCATTCAATGAATATATTATTCCATTATAAGGTATTTCTCCAGCCTTATTCGCATGCCTTCATGGTGTAATGCTCAGCACGCTCGATGCGTAACCGAGAGGTCCGCGGTTCGATTCCCGGCGAAGGCGTTGCTCTTTTTCATCTCTCCTGCTTCTAAAAAACCTAATGTCTCTACAACATATTTATATAATTAAATCGGTTTCTCTTAAAAAGGATTCGCTCGTTTGCAGCATTTGTTACTTTTCCACGTATATCTTACCTAAGTTTCTAAAACACTAAACAAGATTGTACGCAGGTATTCACTTGCTGTTATCAGCATAAATAGTTTTAAATGTTAAGATGTAAGGTTTTAATTAAACTAACAAAGTTTTATTTTAATTTAAATCTTTCTATCTCTCCTCAGTTTCAACTTCCCGTCAGAAGAAGCTCGCTTTTTCAGCTTATACTAATTTTGAAGTGGAGCCAATGACTTTTAAACCAGAGGTAGAAACCTCTCAGTGTGAGAGAGCTTTTAGTCTCAGATCACGGTCATTCTGTTCGACATTCGCCTGACCAGCTAGCAGCTAAATTCTAAGCCATAGTGCTTGCTTCGTGATTGCTTATTGAAATAAATCCAAGTGCGCTAGTATTAGTAAATCTTGCTACGCACCATTTAGTTAGAGGCCAACTGCGCGATTAGCTCTGTGAGCAAAGCTTGATTAAATTTCTATTTAGTTTTAGTTTAAATTTGTCTGATTTTTCATTTAGACACAAGTGTGGTCTTCTTCTTTCTGTATCCCTCCCGAGTTGGGAAGTGATTTGTAAATAATATTGATTTAATAAAAGAGGATTTTAAATCCCTTTCAAGTGCAGTTATTCCACCACTAAAACCATAGTATCTACAACCAGAACATAGCTGCATTCAGCTCAATGTTCCAGATCAGGACTTAAGGACTTTAAGGAGTTACTTTAAGCTGTTTGCCAAGAACATGCACAGAACACTCAGTCCTGACAAAGATACATATGAAAGTAGCATTTCCTAAGATGATAGATCAGATTCAGACTGATAGAAAAAAATGATGCATTAAGAAATCATAAATGTTTGTAATAATACACTGACTACCAATAAGTAATTGGACACCTGTGATAGAAAAGAAAAACTAACTTTATTCAAAATAAATAGTTGGTAGAGCCCCCACGAGAGGTAATTGCAGCGTGGACCCTCCGGGGCATACTTTCCACAAGTCTTTGTATGACAGCTAGTGGTATTTTCTTCCACTCGGCTTGGAGAAGATATAGAAGTTCCTTCACCGATTTTGCACGGGTAGTGCACCCCTATATTCGGCGATGCAACTCGTTACAGGGGTTCGCGATAGGGTTCAGGTCTGGACTATGGGCAGGCCAGTCCATTCGATGAAATCCATTGGCACCATACCAAGCCTTGGTTAACGTCGAAACATGACAACTGGCATCGTCGACCATGAAAATCACGACCAGCACGACCATGAAAACCAAGCAGATGTGCTTCCTCACGGATCGTAATCATTGAAACAATACTCCCGGATGCCTGCTGAAACTCCTCGCGGATGAGGGCCATCGGTTCGGTGCGGTTCATCCGAATTTCTCTGGACAGCACTCGTCGGTCTCTATCTCCCAGTTTCGTTTGTCTGCCGACTCGGGGCACATTCCGACAATCACAGCTCACCTTCCACTTCTTAATCACATAGGCCACTGTCGATTTTGGCTACTTCAGATCGCTAGATATGTCCCTTAAGGATCGGCCACATTTGTGATACCCGATAATTATACCTTTCTCGAAATCAGAGAGCTCCGAACTGCGAGGCATCTTGCATGCGACTAAAGCCTATACTGTTTCCTACACGATATATACCGGCGGAGTTCGTGACGTACCTTAGGACTGCAGATATCGTCATTTGCATAGGTGTCCAAACACTTATTGGTAGTCAGTGTATATTCTTCTAAAGTAGAGCCGCAGAAAAATGAATTTGCTTCTCGTGATGACTTGATTCTTAAATAACACGCAGCTCGTGCACTAATGAAATTTATACTAAGATCTTCTTACTGAAAAGCTACGCAAAGATTCTGCGCTAAGGACGTTTATAGGAATAACGGAAATTTAGCATAATTAGCAGATATTAGCAAGAATTAGCATAATAACTAAGATTCTTGGTGATTATCTTATTTATTATGTTAATGCAATAAACGGGATTAATAACAGTAATAACTGGAGGCAGTTAAAAAGTCCGTGTTGCAATCAATCCCACTACTTGTAATTACTAAATTTTACAAGCCCAACACACAGCTACTAAACACTACTTACACTACTACTAAATTTTAGAATGCAGTTTTCAACTCCGGGATGGTTCTCGGAGGGGGATGGCGAGAGGAAATTAACCTACCGAGAATGTCCCAGACATGTTCTATAGGGTTAAGGTGAGGAGATTTGGTTGGCCACAACATGTGTCGAATATCCTCACTTTTCAGGTTATCGTCGACCAGCTGAGTCCTATGTGATAAGCATTGTCGCCAATTAACAGGAATCCAGGGCCAACTGCGCCTCGAAAAATAGAACATGATCTCTCCTCTCTATACCTCATAGCAGTCAGGGAGCCTTTGTGAAGCAAGTTATGCAAACGTGCACGGCCGTCCAACACAAAGCTTGCCCTAAACATAGCACCTATACCACCTTTACAATCTTTTTATTTCCTTGTACGAAGTAAAAAGGAAGTACTGTAACCGCGAAAAATTTCGGGCATTATATTTCAAAGAAAACATCTATTTTGACCGCCATCGAATGCAATTTAACGATGTTTCTGAGTGAAATTCGTACGTAAGAACAGAATAAAGGACTATTTCACCCCAAAAAAATATAATACTGATTTAAAATGGATTCTGAAGGGATTTTTTTGTGGCGTCTGTGCGTGCGTACGTACGTACGTATGTATGTATGTATGTATCTCGCATAACTCAAAAACGAGTAACCTCAGAACATTGAAATTTTGTATGTAGGGCTGCTATAACATGTAGATGTGCACCTCGTATTTTGGTTGCAATCGCTCTCACCAAATGCATATAAATATATATATATATATACACTTTGTTACTCGGCTCAGTGAACTCAGTTTCTTTAGTCTTATAAATTTGTAAATTGTACATTTTTTGCTTTGAAAATGATTGAATTATGTTCTTATCTTTCGGTTAAGTTTTTATGCCCATAGTTAACCTGCATGCAATAATTATGGAACTCTCAACAATTTAAAAGTTTAAGTGCGGTTAAGCCTAATTTTTGGTTATGATAGCGGACATATTTGTTTACATTTGAAGCTTAGCAGAATAGTGGATTTGTTGCCAATCTAGAGAAACTGAGCTTCGCAACAACAAAGTAACGTCTTCTTTTATTATTGCGAATTAAGTTATGCTGGATTCATTCTGGAACTATCGTTTAAGTTATTAGCTGGTTTTTTGAGTATAAATTGTAGTTTTAACTGTAAAAATTGTTTTTTTAAACGTTTTAACTGTACTTCGTGTTTTATATTTTTCTACATCTTTCAATTTTGAATGAAAATATTTTGAAATTTTATGTACTTTTGCCTTACCGTGAAGTGAGAACTGAATTAATTAGTAGCGCATGCGCATTAGGTAGGCGGCGCTGAATCGTCTGTGAAAATCTGTTTTTTTTTGTTTGATTTCTTTTATACATCGTTTTAGATTTATTATAGTATTTGAATAGAACTTGTGGTAATTCTTCAGATGCTATAATTTTTGCTCACTCTGAGTTATAAAATGAATGAAATGTATTGTTAAGTGAACCTAGCGCAGAAGTGTGGCTATGGTAAATAAATATAATGAACTTTAAAGAGCGTATTAATTCTATTGTGGTTTATGCGCTATCGACGAAGTAGATTTAATTCAAAATTCGTTAACTGTTCATTTAATATGTTTAAATAAAATGCAGGAAAATTGCGTATAATTTAATATTCCGTACAAAGAAGTCATATAGTGTACGGATCAGATTTTTTCCATTGTGTTACAAGCTCACTCCAGATAGAGATACGCCTACAATCAATAGATAATGAAGCAGCAGCTCATTCATAAATGAATAAACTGTGACATGTAAAAACGAATTTTCACCGTGATTAAAATACGCTTTAGCAGTCCTAATTAACAGGGAGTTTTAGTTGTTACATTTTAGTTTCACTGTTCAGAACACCTTTAACATAACAGATGACACATTCTTTTGAGAAAACAGAGGGCATAAATTAAAATAATGTTGAAATGACCTAGTCTAGAAACCTATTTGCTTCTTATAGAGAGAGAACATGTCTTTTCTTTCTCGAAATGCACTGCTTCTCTTCAGGGCGATACCAATTTTGCCAATGGCGATGTTTTGGTGTTCCCTGTACTCCTTTCTGACTGTCTGCTTCTGTCCAGTTAAAGTTAATATAGTTTCTCATGATGGGCAATATAATTAAATCTGCGTCTATTTATTAAGTAAATTCACGACCCTCTCTTCTCTGTTACATCATAAGTTTAACTTATTGCACGATTGAGCAGAATCCGAGTGTCTTCATTTTATATTCCACTTACCAGTCTTGAACTCTAAACGCGTATTTGAAAGTCGAGTTCAAGCGCTGGAACTAAGTGGTAAGGAGAAAGTTGCTTCTCAGCATTTACTGTGCTCCGGCAGCGAAAATTGACTTGCAATTTCTTTTTAAGTTTATTCCTTTTATCTTTACGGCTTGAATTCGAGTGCTTCCGAGTCGATGTTTAAAATAACGTCTTTTTGGCAGAAACCTCGGAAGCATTAAAATAAAGGCAATCGTTTTAGGCATCGCGCCAGCTTTTAAAGTGGTACAGATCGTGCGAAATGGTTACTTTTATGTCAGAAAATGCGCCTTATATTGAAGGTTGCCTCCTCCAAGTCGGAGAACTCTTTCTTCTGCTTCCGAACGCCATTAGTCTTCACTTACTAATGACCGTTATTTTCATTCAAAAGCATGGTTTTATATCTTTATTTGTCTTGTTTCTAAGAGCAAAGCGTGGTGATTTACTTTTTAAATTGTAAAAAGTACGTGTAAATTTTGAAAGATGGAGTAAAGTATAGTAAAGTTTTACATACGATATGCTGAGTATAAAATTCACAAGGCTTTTTAATGCATTGTATCATTTATTCATGCGAGTCTCTTATAAAAAGATTACTATTGTATACATTCATGAATATTAGATGTTTAGCTTAACTTTTAAAGTTATCAGAAAGGAGGTAGGCAATACTTTTTCTAAAAACTTGTACACATAAAAAACTCTCATTTAAACTCGACATTAATTTTAATTAGCCTTTACAATTTGCTATTTACCATGTCAGGACTGTTCTGTGCATACGCTTGGCGAACATGGTCTTAACCGTGTAAAGTCCTGATCTTGAACAGGGAGCTGAATGCAGCTATGTTCTCTGGTAGAATAACTGTGGTAGAATAACTGCGCGCAAGGAAGGTTTTAAAATGACCCTTTTATTAAACGACTATTTACAGTCACTTCCCAATTCGGAAGGGATAACGGAAAAATAATGACCGCACTTAGGTCTAAACTGAATAATCAAATAATTTAAAATAAAATTAAGTAGAAAATTAAGAAGTCGTTGCTCTCAGAGCTACAAACGCGAGGTTGGCCTCTGCGCTAAATTATTAATGGTGCGTAGCAAGATTTAGCTAATACTAACGCACTTAGATTACTTCAATAAGTATTAGAATAACAGCGCTAAGGCTTAGAATTTAAATACTAGCTGGTCGGGTGGACGTCGAACAGAGCCGCAGTGATCTGAGACTGAAAGCTCTCTCACACCGAGAAATTCCTCGCTAATCTTTTAAATACAAAACTTGGCTCCACTTCAAATTAGCATAAAGCTGAAACGCGCGCTCATTCTAACGGGAAGTTGAAATAAGAACTTACAGGAAAGAGAAAATTAACATAAAACTTTGTTAGTTTAAACTAAAACCTTACAACCAGACCGTATGGAACATTATCTATATTAATATTCTAATAATTTGTTTCGATATTCTTTTAATAATGGTACAAAACGTATTTAAGATTGATAATTGAATCCTGACCTTATTAACAAAGTAAATATGTGGTTTGTTTGTAAGAAATGGTAGTAGTAGTCCGCCTTTTAAAGACATTTAAAAAAACCAATTATGTTCCTTTTTAAAAAAGGTAAGCTTTTTCTCTCAAAATTTAGCTGAATAATAATGTAAGGGCCTTCTGTTAACATAAATAGCTCAAAGGCTGAAAGTCACAGAAAATTGTATCTTATAGCAAAGCACGCAATTAAAAACAGTTAATTTTTGTAAAAAACATACAATATGCGTGTAGATTATGAATTATTTATACAGCTTCACGATAATATGTTATATACTAAACTTCTTGATATTTCTTTCTTCCAGTAGGCCTTAGTGGTGTAACGGTAGCATACTCGACCCGTATTCGAAAGGTCCGAGTTCCAGTGCCAGGGAGGGCATTGATAAATTTTATGTACGCCTGCTTCCGAAAAACCTAATAACTCTACAGTTGCGCACGAACTAAAAAAGTGGTGGGTGATGAATCTCCACCACCAGGAATTGGCGATTGTGTTCTCTAATCCCCAGTCGCCCTTTAAATGGGGAGTATGTAATGTCTTTTCTCCCTCCTTCTGAATGCCTTCGTGGTGTAAGGGTAGCACACTCGGCGCGTATTCGAGAGGTCCAGGTTCGAGGGTATTACTCATTTTTCACGTCTCCTGCTTTAAAAAAAAGAAAAAAAACTAATGACTGCGCAAGGCAACTGCGAAAATTTTAACTTCACCCTCCAGTTGTAGTAGTATGTAGCAAAATATTTTATCACTAATTTTGTTCTTGTATACATGCGTATTTTTCATTGTTTACTTGCAAAAATTATGAGTCATTTTTGGGAAAACATCAGTTATAGGAATTGATAATTATAGTTACAATGTTTTATTACTGTAAAGTCAGGAATGAAATACGTTTTGAATTTGTGGAATATGTTTCAACACGGACTGAAGCTCGTTTTATGCCAGATTAAGTGATAATGGAATCCTGCAAGTCAACTGATTTCTATATGCATACTACTGAAAGTTTACATTGCTTTAGCAACTCTATTCAGACTGTTTCTAATTACTAGGAGTAATTTCTGCGAAATATTCAAAAATATAGCCATCTTTTCAAAAAATGTGATGGAAGTACATTAAGTAATAAAATAAATAAAGAAAAAAACTTTCGTTCTTTAAGTGTTAATGGCTTCCTAGTCTAAGATATACGTTTTAAAAAAGGTTTGATTGACTTTTACTAAAACTTGTGCTGTTCAAAGTTCATTGCTCGCTTTTCTCTCTGTCTCAAAATAACCTTCTTATTTTTCAACGACTTTAAGAAATGGTAACATTTCTGATCGTCTTTCTGATCGTTTCTGATCGTCTTTTGATCCCATCATACACGGTAATTTATGTGATCTTTATTCGATGAAACATGCTAAGTGTGTAGAGACATTAGGTTATTACGAAGCAGGAGAGGTGAAAAATAAGCAACGCCTTCGCCGGGAATCGAACCACGGACCTCTCGGTTAGGCGTCGAGCATGCAGACCACTACACCACGAAGGCATGCAAAGAAGGCGGGAGAAATACCTTATATACTCCCCCTTTTAAAGGGCGACTGGGGTTTTGGGGACTCATCGCCAAATCGCGGTGGTGAAGAATCATCATCCACCACCTTTTTTAGTTGGGGCGCCAGTGTTGTGACAGGTATTTTTGGAAGCATTAGGTGAGATGAAAAATAAGCAACGCCTTAGCCGAGAATCGGACCACGGACCTCTCGGTTATGCGTCGAGCATGCAGACCACTACACCACGAAGGCATGCGAAGAAGGCGGAAGAAATACGTTGTAAGTGCAAGAATAAATATCCTATTAATTCAGAAATTCATATTTCATTGTGATTATGTCATAGATAAGAATCTTTTCCAAAATCATCCTTTTCCCTTTATTCCGCACATATTCTGTAGTGTTCTTTTTTTTTTTGCATTATCTGTGCTGTGACTTCTTTGGGACGAATTGTACTCCAGCAAAAGCTCGGGGGAAACTTTCCAAACATTTACGAAATCGCTGTTTAAAAACAATGTATATATAGTTCTTCTTGAATACTAATACTAATGTGTTGCAGTTCTTAAAGCAAAGCAAGTAATGCTATTACGGTTATCATAAACGCAAACATAAATTTAAAACAATAATAATTACAAATGTTCTTTTGATTTTGAAACACTTTTGCAAGAATTCTTTTCATTAATTACGCGATTCTTTTTTCCCCGTAAGATCTAATTTACCTATGATGCAAGCCGATAATAGACTGGTTAGACATTTTTGTCAATTTTGTATTTTTCGGCTAAAATATCTTTCATTACTCAAGGAGAGTTTTAAATATGTGTAATTTTATACTACAAATTAATTGGAAGCAAAGAACTTTCTCCTCGAATCTAAGGTTTATAATTACAGTGAAAATCGTTTAACACGAAACTGAGAGAACTGAAATATTGTTTAAAATTAAATTAAAGGATATTGAAAAAAAAATACACATTCAACAAAATTAAGTTTATTGGAGTAAATTTTATTTACATAGTTATGTATACATGCACGTGTTGAATAAAAATCAATGAAACAAAAACATCCTCAAGAATTGAATGAAATTTAATACAAAATTTTAAAGTTTTTTGAAAAACAAAACATTTTTTGAGTTTTGGGAAAATAATCTATTTTTCTTTGCTTTGTCTTTTTTAGCATCAAATTGTCAACAAATTGTTCGATGTCTTCCATGTTGTTATTCATTTCTCCATTGGAATGCGCATCTGAAATAACTGCGTATACTTTTCATGATGTTCCTCATCAAAGCATGATGTTTCATGATGTTTTGGATGACGTGGGAACATTATTCATTTCATTTTCGTCGTCGGAATCTGCATCAATGATACTTTTTGAGCTTTCAACAAACTTCAGAATATCTTTGTCTGCCATAATTGGGGCTGTACAAACATTATCCTCATCTACTGCAACGAATTCTTCCGATGATATAGCTGGACAGTCCAATAATACAGAAATTTTCTCAAACATTTCATTAACTATCGGCTCAGTTTCAATATCCTCCCTCTCCATTTCATTTGGCGCCCAAGAATCTGATACTTTTGAGAATCCTGCATAACGAAAACAATTTTCAATCGTTCTCGGAGTCATTGAATTTCATGCAGAGTGCAACATATGAAGAGCATCTAATAAATTGATCAAAAAATCTTCATTCGCTTCAACAGCTTTTATCGAAGACATCTTTCGCTTCATATTCTTCAAGTATTGAAGGCAACGTAGACTAAAACCAATTTGCTGTCATTCTGGGTAAAACTTGATTAGCTTTGCCGAAAACATTTTTAATACTAAGCCATTTCTTTTCTTGAAACGTTCCATTCACCCTGGATTTGCAAAAAAAATGTACTACCCATTTGTTTAGCAAGTTCATTGCTTCTTTCTGGCATTAAAGGCCCTGATATGGGAGCACACTGAGATCTCACTTGTTTGAACCAAACAAGTAAAGCTGTCTCTAAATCCTCATGCTTGTCCGCTCTCATTTGTTTTTGCTCTGGCTCAAACTTACTCCATTCAAACATTTGCGCAATTTGCTCTCTTTTCTTAATTATTGTTGATAATGTAGAGTTATTAATATCAAAATCTTTACAAATTTCCGTTTTCGTCTTCTGTTTCTGGTCAACAGCTGTAAGAAGCTCTATCTTCATTTTAAGCGAAATAGCAGTTTTCTATTTGTCTCTGAGTTCTTTGCCATTCCGCTCGTAAAAATATTTTTCTAAAATAGGAAAAAAAAAACCGAATCAAACTCGCTGATTTTTACTCTCACTGCGATGTACTCATCACCGAATTCCAAAGAGAGATGACATTTTTTGGTGTGGCGTTTGTAGGAGTGGAGGGTGAAGGTAGCTTAGATAAGCATAATTGACTTTTGTCACAGTGTAAGGTTTTAGTTTAAACTAACACAGTTTTATGTTAATTTCTCTTTCCTGTGAACTCTTATTTCAACTTCACGTTAGAATGAGCGCGCGTTTCAGCTTTATGCTAATTTGATGTGAAGCCAAGTTTTGTATTTAAAGGTTAGCGAGGAACTTCTCAGGTGAGAGAGCTTTTAGTCTTAGATCACTGCAGCTCTGTTCGACGTTCGCCTGGAAAGCTAGTACTGAAATTCTGAGCCTGAGCGCTGTTACTCTAATACTTATTGAAGTAATCCAAGTACGTTAGTATTAGCTAAAACTTGCTACGCACCATTGATCGTTTAACATAGAGGCCAACCTCGCGTTCATATCTCTGAGAGCAACGAATTCTTAATTTTCTACTTAACTTTATTTTAAATTATTTGATTGTTCAGTTTAGACCCCAGTGCGGTCATTATTTTCTGTTATCCCTTCCAAGTTGGGAAGTGGCTGTAAATAGTGGTTTAATAAAAAGGTCATTTTAAACCCTCCTTAGATGCAGTTATTCTACCACTTAACCACAGTTACTCTACCACAGAACATACTGCATTCAGCTCCCTGTTCGAGATCAGGACTTTAACACTATCACGACCATGTTCGCCAAAAGTATGCACAGAGCACTTGTAAGGTTTTAGTTAAAAGTTTTATTTTAATTTGCCTTTTCCTATCTGTTCTCATTTGAACTTACCGTTAGAATGAGCGCGAGTTTCAGCTGTATGCTAATTTGAAGTGGAGCCAAGTTCTACTTAAGCGAGAGGTAGGAACCTCTTAGTGTGAGAGAGCTTTTAGTCTCAGACCACTGTTACTCTATTCGACGTTCGCGCCTGACCAGCTAGTATTTAAATTCTAAGCCGTAGCGCTGTTACACTATTACTTATTGAAGTAATTCTAAGTGCCTTAGTATTAGTTAAATCTTGCTACGCAGCATTTAGTGTAGAGGCCAACCTCGCGTTATAGCTCTGTGAGCAACGACTACTTAAGTTCGACTTAGTTTTAGTTTAAATATTTGATTGTTCAGTTTAGACCCAAGGGCGGTCGTTATTTTCTGTATCCCTCCCGAGTTGGGAAGTGGCTGTAAATAATTATGGTTTAATAAAAGAGGATTTTAAATCCCTCTGAAGTGCAGTTCTTCTACCAATTAATCACAGTTTCCTACCACAGAACATAGCTGCATTCAGCTCCCTGTTCAAGATCAGGACTCAGTTACTTTCACGAAAATGTTTGCGAAGAATATGCACCGAACACTCAGTCCTGACACACTCATTCCTGACAGCAGATCTATTCCGAGGGTATTTCAAAGCCAAGTTAGCCTCCTTTCTATGAAACATGTGAAATCATCTTTCTCTCCTTTCATACCCCTCTTAAATCTTGCCTGTGAGTTTTCCGTATTTTGTTCATTCCCAGAAGGTAAATCTTTTCGTGTTAAGAGAAAAAAAATGCATGAAAATACATAGTAGTTTGCTGAGACCGGTGTCTTATTTTGCGTTAAGCGTTTTCGCGTTAAATGTATTTCACTGTATTTTAAGTTAGTTTCCTTCACTTGGAAAAGTAACTCATCTTACCTTTCTTGAAATTTTATTTCCATAATCGATTCATGAATATTTCAAACCAATAAAGAGACCTCCATTTTTTGCTAAGTTGTAACACCCGCTGTGGATACAAGCATTTTATCGAGTTGCATTTCGGTGAAATAAATTGTTACCTGCGAGAATTTCTAAATCTGGAGCAAACAGACACAGAAGTAAAAGCACATTTAATTAAATTTACTCAATTTCACCACTTGCGACGGGTCATATACAACCATAAAGTTGCCAGCCTACTGGACCTGCTGTTTTCACAATTTCTATCATTTCGATAATTTAATCTAACCTGAGCTACGAAACTTCTAGAACTGTCTAGAATAGGACAGAAAGTCAAACACACGCCTTTCCAAATCTGAGTCTAATATCAATCTATACTATCATCACCAAAACCAGCATTGGTGTCCCAACAGCGCAACTTTACTAACCAAAGCAGAAGTGGAGAGCAGGCAAAAATTCATACGCAACTAATTGTAACTTGAATAAAACAGGCAAATCGACAACCTCGTATTCGTCACAGATTTTGTAAAATCCCAATCAATTTCGAGGGCAAAACGCGTCCCCCTTCATCAGGAGCAAAAAATTCTGCAAAAGCGAGAAAGCGAATGTCGATCATATTTATACCCACAAGCTACCAGTGGAAGAGCCAATAGCGCCATCTGCCGGCAGAAATAGGACCGAAAAATGAAGGGTTAGTAGAATTTTGAAGGCATTCGGCAAGACTGGATTGGAACTGAAGTCATTGACTAAACTAGGTAAACTTTTTGTGAATGTGAAAAGCTTCAAGAAAATCCAATTGCCTAATAGAACCAGCTTTTTGGATAATTTTAGCAGAACCAAAATGAAAATTGTTATTGAATTTCCAACTATGATTCGCTATTGAAGATTTGTTAATTTCGCCTTTTCGAACGTAAGATTCATGTTTTTTTATACGAAACTTTAATGTTCTTTTCGTTTGACCAATATAACTTAAGACAGATTGAGACGATATGCTATAAATTCCCCAAGAATTAATGTCAGAAATAGAATCTTCAAGAACCGAACCTCGAATTCTATTTATAGGCGAGAAAACAACTTGAAAATTAAATTTGTGTAAAATCCGTGCAATTTTGTAACTGATAGAAGGATGAAATGGAAGCACAGCAAGATTATTAATGATATTTCTGACATCAGAATGTGTTCTTAGATGGCACAATGAGAACTTTAGAACAGCTTTATCAATACTTACGGGAGAAAAATCTTCGGTCAAGGGCAACAGATCTTAAATAATTAAGTTTCTAAGCAAGAAGAGATTCTGAGGAACAAACTTCGAGAGCTCGAACTACATAACAGTAAAAAAGAAGCCATTTTTTGCTTAACCTGGTGACTACGAAAAGTAAAAGGAAAGTAAATTAAATTACATTTCGTTAGCAAAGCTTAGACATAGATGCCACGAAGAAAGATGTTAAAATTACTTAGAATCTAATTTTTGTTTACACGGAGCATTGATAACGTTTCTTCCAATACCTTCCTAAGTTAGAATCTCTGCCGACTAAGTCCGCATATTAGGATCTAACGGCCAATTATGATGTGCAGTAATAAATAATTTTCTAATTTAAATGGCAGATAATGAATCGTATTCGGGAGTATTAAAATTTGGAAATCCGAATGTCGAATTATGCATTCTTGGAACTTGAAATTCATTTAGGGAATGGAAATGAAAATTTAATTTCGTTTGCAATTCTTTAATTAGCTGCAATATTTATAAAGAACTGTATTATCATTATTGTTAGCTATGTTGCTTATTATAGTATGTATACAAATTCTGTTGTTTACGAAATATAAATTCTGTTGTTCCGATCTAATTAAGAAAATCTGATTTGTCTTTAGGAAAGTTTTAAATTAAAGTAACACGTTAAAATCATTTTTAATTTCAAATTTCCAAATTCCAATATTTTTACTTTCGTCGTTGAATAGTAATACAAAGTATGAATGTTTTCTTTCGAGCAATGTTCTTCGAAATATAAGAAGCAATATTCCGCCTGATGAAATATATATTCCACTTTAAATTCTTATTCTGTTTCCACACAAATTTTAACATTCTTTTAATATTCGAACAGCATTGTGCATCAAACTCAGTATTTATGCAAAATTTTCGTATTCAAACATGTACAAATTCTTTTTTTTGTAAGGAAAAATGGAGAAACTTTGAGATAAGAAGAAAATGAAGCTATAAGCAAAGCAATGTTATCTTACACATCCACTGAAAATATTAAATTAAAAAAGATATGCACTCCAAAAACATTCTTGAAAAAAAGCACAAACTTCCTTGAAGAAAATGGTAGTGCTAGATAGAAGAAAATATAAGCTTCCATTGCGATTTACTGTAAAGCGCTTTATATCCCTAAATCTAAAGAAAATGTTTACTTTTGAGTTTAAATCCTCTACAGAAGTATGCTTCGAGCTACTTTATAAAAATTTTAAAATTTTTCGAGAAACATTTCAATGTCACTGAGAAAAGTTTAGCTTTTATTTCTTGGAGTCAATAAAGTAAATTAAGACATGATTTTCACGCTTCATATTAATGGGAATTATTGCCTTGTTTATGTTTACTTCGCTTCTAGTTTAATTTATCCAGACTACGATCAGAAAGTGCAGTTTTGAAATTTACAGATCGAACTATCGCAAGAGATTTATTGAATTTTCAAGCTTTAGATCAATGCATTGTAAAATTTAAAGTGTAGTGAGAATGTTTTCTTTTCAGCTGATTGTGTTATTTTTGATAACTCTGTACATGAATTCTGAGGTGCACGTAACGTATATCATAAAAATTTTAATGATACCGACGTGGATCAAACGGTATCCTCAAATAACAGTATTTTCATATAAGCGTAGATCCTGTGGGCATAGA
Organism: Stegodyphus mimosarum; assembly: GCA_000611955.2. Lineage (NCBI taxonomy): Eukaryota > Metazoa > Arthropoda > Arachnida > Araneae > Eresidae > Stegodyphus > Stegodyphus mimosarum. The sequence goes on along the minus strand of KK117288.1, from coordinate 105,805 downwards.
TTTTGTTTTTTATACTGGGTGTATCACTACAGCGGTGATAAACTTTCAGAAGAGATAGAGCACACCTAAACGATGGGAAATCACGTTGGAATGCATGGTCGGAAAAGCTTTCCTGGCGCGGTAGTGACGACCCAATAGTCAAGAAAGAAAGGATACGAACGGGGTGAGAAAACATGTTTATTATACGGAGTGCAACAAAAACAAAGGAAAATCAACATAAGGAGACAACAATCATCATCAAAGAAGTGTTCGAAATTACGACTCGGGCCGTGATGCATCATGCTACTTCCATTCGTGATGCAGGTCTTCCATGCGCCAGATGCCTGCATCACGGTCCTGGGTCGTAATTTCGAACACCATTTTTAATGACAATCGTTGTTTATTTTTGTTCTTATTTGAAGGTTTCAGCTATATGTTACGTTTTTCTCTTCTTCTCACGTACGTTAAGGGTTGGCTGATTTGAAGTGATTAACGATGACACTTGATGAAGTATCAAGGCACACTTTACTGGCCAGTATTTTTCAAGACAGCTCCAAAGTTACGCTTACGGTTGTCGAAGTATTTTAAACACATTGAGACAATCAGCGACACAGCCTTCAGGCTATCAGGCTATAACGGTGGAGACAGCTTCAAGGCAAAGCACCAGAGTACAGCTCCCGACTTTGCTCGGTCGTTCTCGAAACTCTGCGTCCTCTCGAGACTCTCCGCGCTACAATTATAGGTCATAATTCAAACATTTTTTCAAAAATTTATAAAAATTATTTAAAAATACAAATTTTAAAAATAAATCATAAAAAATGGGTGAATTGTATTTGGAATGAACCTAAATTTCGAACTGCGTAAGAAGGAATCAAGTAAGTTTCATAAAAAAGAGATAATTCAAATTTGGTATGTATTTATTAATAACATTGAAGGAGCTAAAGTTTTGACAGCTAATTTTTTAAAAACTACTCGTGCGATTTTTACAAAATTTGGTAGTTTGGCATAAATTGAGTTGTAGAATCGAAATATGAAAAAACTGACGTGTCATTTCAAAAAAAGTCCGATTTTGTGTCAAAATACCTATATTTGAACAATGCTATATCTATCTATCTAATACATATCATAAGTCGCGCTTTCGAGACATGAAAAACGTAATTTGAATTTCGTCAATCGGCCCAGTAGAACGGGAAATATAGAACTGTCGCTCCCCCCTTTTTTTGTTGCGCAAGTGTGCATTAAAATTTTCACTAATTTTTTAATGTAATGTGCAGTATAATTTTACTTTATTTTTATTTAATGCCCTTCAGTAATTCAGTGCATTCTAAGGGTAAAACGAGTAGTGTAACAGAGGATTCGAATTACGGCAGCGATGATGGTGATTATTATTTTTAAAGAAGGATTAATCGCTCATCAATGCTTCTGATTCTGATATTACCTTAAATGGAATGATAACCGTAAAGTTGCGCATCGACAGAAACTGAGCCTTTTGAGGTTATCGCCATCGCAGCCTAGAACGCTGGCACTTTTCGAGCGACACAGAAGAAGCACAAAATCGCTCCTTCGCACTCAAACGTTTAAATTATATTATTTTGGGAAACGATATTTAATTCGATAAATTTGACATAAATGTAATAACTGTAGTTTAAAAAACTCGGATGCATGCTCATATTTGAATTTTATGTTCAGTTCTCTCGTACGTTAAGCCCGAAAATCATTGAAATCCATGCCACTTTTGATTTACCTGTCCGATTCTCTGTGGGAAAGAACTTTATTTATATTTCATTCCCGTCTATATTGTTATGTTTTTCTCTTTTTCTTCGTACGTACGTTAAGGGTTCGTGGATTTGGAGTGATTAACGGCACCACTTGATGGAGTATCGTAACACATTTTATTAGCCAGTATTTTTCAAGACAGCTCCAAAACCACTTTTATAATCGTCGAAGAACTGTTATAAACACGCTGGAATAATCAGCAACACAGACTTCAGAATATCAGGTATAACGGTGGAGACAGCTTGACGGCAAAGCACCACAGTACGACTCCCGACTCTGCTCTGCTGTTCTCGGAACTCTACAAACTCTCGAGACTCTCCACGCTGCAACTCGCGATGCGCTCGACGATACACTAGAAAACAGCTCCCGACTCGGTTCAGCCGCTCCCGGAACTCAACATATTCTAAGATAAAACTCGACCATGCACTAACTTGCGATACACTAAAGGACTCTCTCGATCCACTCGACGACCAACTCAGCACTAGACTACGAGACACTCGCTCACTGACCATCAACTCGGTAGATTAGGCACTGACTATCCGCGTCCCAGCAGGGTTTATATAGCTTTTGGCTTATGTTAGACAACATTCTGGGCTAAACCAGTAAGAATTCGTTCCAGAAGGTTCTCCATCCGTATATGGCATGTCGCCGATTTTGTAGCCAAATGGGTGATTTCTTGCCAAATATGGCAAACCTGACGTCCATTGACATTTTCTAGCAACCCTAACCTTGCTTTGCGAGGAAGCTATCTTACCTGAACATTTCGTAACAATATGAATATGAGCAGTTTTGTTTTAATGTTTCGCTACTGACGTTCTTTTCCTAGACAGGTATGTTTCAAGCACTACTCTTTTGGAATTAACCAGTAAACTTTCAAAAAAGCCTTCTACAAACCACCTTCTTCGAAAAGGAACTAATTTTTCTGCGTTCTACACTTATTATTTAATAATGTATGAAATGAAGTGGACTTATACTTGAGGTATTTATAGTTTTCTCCATATGTGCTGTTTCTCAATAAATTCATTGTGCAAGACATGATTCTAGACAGACAATTCTTAAATTACATTTCATAAACAACTTTTGTTGTATAGCATTTAATGCGCGTTAAGAGATAAAATGTCTCGTTCAAATATGAGTTTTAGTAATAATAACTGGTACTAAAAAAAAAAAAGAAAATTAGCTTGATTTCCCAGATGACGTAAGAAAAGAATTCCGCTGTTTTCGTCTTTTACCGAAAATACAGAACACTAAAATGGCTCAATTTACCTTAACAATGTAATAATGATATATAAGGTTTCTGATGAAATTTGCTTAATGATAATTGCAAGCCGCGTAATTTGTTGGGAAGTTTTGAAAATGCGGAAGCCCTACAATTGTTGAAAAAGTTAACTAAGGCTTACAGCTCAGAAGAAATAATCATTTAAGCAAAAATACCTCTATAGTAACTTCAAATTGTACGTAATTTGAAGTCGGCTTTACTTCGCTTAAAAAGAAAGAGAAGGCCATTTGCAGATAATCATTCTAGAAACTCAGACGATCATTTAACAAAGAAGTTGCCAAATTTCAGTCATTATCCCATGATGGGTTAATTTTGTGGAACATTTTTGCCTTTTTGCGTTCTGGAAATTATCTTAAGTATTTTTTGAGTGATCTTTAGCCAGTGGTTGGTCTGAAAAGGGGAAAGAAATTCGTCGTTACGTTATAACTCAATTATGGTTTCCTCAGAATTAATTTAGGTGAAAGCATAAAAGAAGAGTTTCTTTAAATGGGAATTAATCTTATTAGAATACGTTCCATTACAAATGTGTCATAAAACTATGTTCACCCATTCTTTTTTTCTCAAATTCATCAAGCTGTTTAAACATTTGTAAAAAAGCATTCTCCTTTTAATTATTCCAGTTCCATTTTTTTTATCAACTGTTTTATATTCTCATTTAAGCTGCGTCTTTATAGTTCATAAATTGAATACAATTTGTATTTCAAAATAGAAAATTTTTTTATTATACACGGTGTCTCGGTATTAGCATTGCAAACCTGTAGGAGGGATAGGGACATCTAGACCATAGGTTCCCAACCTTTTTCGAACTAGTGCCCCCTTTTCTAGTGAATATTTCAATACCGCCCCCCTAGAGAAATAAGAGCGTACATAATGCATGGTGAAAACAAGAATTAAATAAAAAAAATTACTAATAGATAGAATGTTGTTGGAATTGAAACGCTACTGAATTTCTTCGTTATTTAAAAAGAAAAATAAAAGTTTTAGCTTACTTGTTATAAGGACAGGCAGGGGTTTTGATGATACGAAATAATCCATAATAAACTATTGCTTTCTAAATAAATAAATTGACAGTTTCAGAGAACACTCAAAAGGCATACTTAATTATTATTAAAAAGTATTTTTATTAAAATTTAAAGGCATCGAATTTCTAACTTAACTAATGAGAAGGCTGAATTTGATGCATTTTAAGAAGCTTGTTAATATCAGGCTCGATTTTACTTAAAAACAATCGTAAATCGCCGCGTTCAGTAACATGGAGCCGATTTCTCTTTTTCGTTACCAATGTTGCTACAGCACTAAATCCACGTTCTGCTAAATATGAAGATGGGAATGCTAGCAGAAATCGTTGCACAATCGACCATAATCTTGGATACAATTGCGAAATCGACTTCTGCAGCCAAAATTCTTGGTAGCCATTCTTGAATTTAATTTTTAATTCCTCATTTGTCGTCAGTTCTATCAGTTCTTCTTCTAACTGAGATGGTCCTGCTGTGTTGACATTGGAAAAAGGATCCAAAACCCAGTCTGGTATGTCCATGTTTAAAATGTCCTCGAATCGTTCCTTGAAGTCATTGTAGAGGTTTTCCAAGTGCTGACAGTAAACAAGCAAGTCGTCGTGCTTGAATGATACTGCTGATAAACATGGGAAGGTATGGAATTCACGTCTGCCTATATTTCTTTTATATAATAGCAGTTTAGACACGAAAGCAGCAATGCTATTTTTAGTCTTAATCAAGTTTAAGTCTTCTCCTTGAAGTTGGAGATTGACATCATTAAACAATTTATAGAGGTCTGCTAAGTACGCAATATCGTTTTTTGATGCGATGAGGTTGTCGCGCAATTCCGTGTCTTTGTTTCCTAGGAACTCTATCACAGATTCAAACAGATTGTAAAATCGAGTCAAACAAGTACCTTTTGAAAGCCAGCGCACCTCTGTGTGAAGCAGCAATCGGTTGAAATCTTCATCATTTGCAATGCAAAGCTGACTAAATAATCTGTCATTCAACGAGTTACTTCTGATTTTATTAACTGCTCTTATAACATATTGCAGTGATGTATGGAGACGTTCGCTCAAATTTTTCGCAACCAAATGCTGTCGATGAATTACGCAATGCACAGCAAGCACGTCCGGAACTTTATTTTTTAAGCATGCTATGAAGCCTTTGTGACGCCCTGTCATAGCCGGTGCGCCATCCGTAGCAACCGACAAAATATTATTAAAAGGAATTTCCTTTTCGTCAAAAAACTTTTGCAGTGTATCAAATATGGTTTCTCCTTTTGTATCTGTTTCCAAATTGGTAGCAAACAACATTTCTTGACATATTTTTTCATCTTTGATAAACCTCACGTACGACAATAACAATGCTTCATTGGTTGGTAAAGTGGACTCATCCAGCTGAATTGAAAATTGACAAGTCTGCAGATAATTGCACAACGATTCTTCAATGTTTTCAGCCATCTCATCAATTCGTCTTTGCACAGAATTATTGCTCAAAGGAATTTTTCGGATAATATCTGTAGCTGGTTTATGGAGCACGGTGGTTATTACTTCTTTAACTGCTGGTAAAATTAAATCTTCCCCAATAGTATGTGGCTTGCCTGTTTTAGCAATCAACAATGAGATATTGTACGAAGCTCGAAGTCCGTCATCGTCTTGTTTAGAAGCTGATGAAAATAATTTTGATATAGTTGGCTGATTTTCAATCTTCTTTTTTATCTCTAGAAAATAGGTCATATCTCTGTCTTTCTTATCCGGATGCATTTTATTAAGATGATCTTGAAGCCTAGAAGGTTTCATCGCTTCATTCGAAAATGTTTTTTGACAAATAAGGCACAATGGAGATGATGGATTTGAGGGATTTTCGATAAATCCGTATTTTATATAATCCGCACTGTACTGCCGCCTCTTCTTTTTTGCTTCCGACATGGGTTTTTCTTTACTTATACTTGATCCAAGTTAAGGGAGCTGCAAGGGATACTGCCGGTTTAAATAATATAAGTTGAAGTAGCAAAATATTAAGGCAACGCCGTTTTCATCGTACGCAGTACATGCTGCGATGAACGATAGATAGTGTGAGCCTGAGTCTGTAGCATTCTGCGGGGCTGTTCTATTTTTAGCTACCTACAATTTTTGATCGGGTAAACCACTGGTGACGATTTGTCTACTCCGCCGCCGCTTATTTCGGCGCTCTAATTTTTTCCCGCGTCCAACGTCGCCTACGCACTTTTACAGACTCTCTTAGAATACAGTTTAGTTGGAGATCTCGCTATCGTTGCCGCTTGTAAGTGGCATTTTTTAGTCCCAGTGACATTTTTTGTAAATGTTACGGCCAAAGCCCGAAATCGGCCAATTCGCATTTTGGCCAACGTTGCTGTAAACTTACCGGCGAATGTCCAATCTTTTTGTTGATTTCTGGCTTTGACCGGCCAATTTGGGAAAAAAGAAATCAAGGGCAGATGGTTTTACACACTGTTAAAAATGAAGTATTTAAAAATGAGTACTTCTGTGAGTTCAACGAGTAGAAACTATTCAGTGAACGCATATGCTGTAACAATGTGATAGTGTGAAGATTAGATTTGCGCCCTTCAAAATGACGAATTATATCTTAAGCAAATGCGTTGCGTATCGAGTATGAATACAGAGGCAAATTGAGTACTCAATTTGTCAACTACCTTTAAGGGTGATCCTTAGTCTTTTTCTGCTCCATAGACTCAATCTACCATTATCACATCAGGCTTTGGCCAAGAATTCCCAGCCACTTCGCGAAATGGCCGGCCAAAGTATAAAATACAATATTAATTGCAAGTATTTCGGACTTTGGCCAAACCTCCTGGCCAAAACGCGAACTGGCCGAACTTCGGGCTTTGGACGTAACATAAATATGTACATAAAGACAATAAAGATATATTTTTGCACTGAAGGCTTTTCCTTCTGATATTATGAACTCCGGTTCTACTGCTCCTTTCACTAAAATGGTGACCCTTTCAACAAAAGTTAACAGTTTTCTGCGACTTTTTGGAGTGCATCTCGCCAAATTGGCAAGACAGGTTGCTAGTTTTAGCACATGCAGCCCCAGAATCGTACATACTAGAGAGGTATGTCTTTCTCTGAACAGTGAAGTCTCATATCGAAATATGTGAATTTTCGCACACGTGATAGAAATGAATTATCAGCGTGATTTTAAAGTCTTTTTTAGACTATATTTGGCTAATCTTCCAACGCCCCTCTGTGCCATATCAACGCCCCCTAATTTTCTCTGGGTTTTTTACCGCCCCCCTGAAAGCCTGAAACGCCCACAAGGGGGCGTTATCGCCCACGTTGGGAACCTATGATCTAGACGATTCGGAACCTCATACCAATTTTGTACCGTCGTAAATGCTGTCGTAGTACATGGCGTTAATTTGAGCGTTCTCCGCACGAAAGGTTCATTTCACTCACAGAGACAGGTGACAGGGGGTCTGGACACCCGGGCGGCATACATAGACTAATCGGGTATTTTCCGGATCCCGCAACTGTTCAGTACGACACCTCGACGCCCCACAAGGAACGCATAGAGAGTTTATTACGATGTTACATATGCTGAAGGAGACCTTAAGCTGTACATTTTACATATTGCTACACAGATGATAAATAAAATATAGATACTAATTAAATTAAATTTCACAGATATTAAATACTAATGCAGCTATTATACAGATACATACATGCTAAATACACTGTTACCTACTACACAGGTATTACGCAGATACTAAATACATTATTACACATATATTAAATACGAATACACTAATGCAAGTCTTTACACAAATTCACAAATACTAAATACGAGACTCCATATTACACTGGTGCTAAACATTGAAACAGATACACAGATACTATATTATACTGATAAACAGCTACTATATACACCACTACTTGCTTCTTAAGTGCGAATGCAGACTCAGATTCTAATTACTAATACAAGACATTACGCAGATATGCAGATACGATAAATGACAAAAGAACGCAAGTATACAGATACTAATTACACAGTTACACAAATATAAAATACTTCTCACAAATATTAAACTGCACTACATAAACTATACAGATATTAAACATACTGCCCAGACTTTTAATGAACACACAGATACTACATACCAATACAAGACAGCACGCAGACGCATAGAGCCTAAATACATTGCTACATACTATACAGATACAAAATACTGATACGGACATTATACTTTGTATTATGCCGACGTTACAAAGATATACAGACAATGCATAATATGCAGATTTTTAAATATATTACAGATATGTAGATACTGCATAGACAGCATACAATAAATAATCAATAATAAACTGGTGCACACTAATTTGCATGACACGGATCCCGCCCTAGTGCCTCTAGTTTTTTCAACAACAACAATAATATTGGCTTCCCCGTTCTGCGTACTTAATCGCACTACAGGTCCTTCCCCCCGCAGAACTGAGCCGAGATTCAACCTCTTTCCCGAACCCTTGAGGGGTCGGCGCAACGCACCCAATTTGGGGCGTCACTGGTCGTCAATTTGCTACCTACCAGTCGCACGGGCGAGCCCGTCGCAGGGGGACATTACCCAGCAAACCCAAGGAGTTACCCCCGGGGTACCAGAACCACCCTGCTCTAAGACATGCCGAACCCCGGGCCGGTCAATAAGTGACCTTTCCGGAGTTCCCAGAAACACTAGGTTCATAATTTGTAAACCCCAGTGGACGAGACTGCTTAGGTACAAATCCTAGCCAGTAGCTTCGCAAAATTCTTTACGTCGACCACCGGGGACCCGACGCAGAGGCAGTAGGATGGGAGATTATGGGAATATGCAGTTAAACATTATGTATCTGACAAAATGCGTCCACTTAGGCATTGAACGTGGCCAATAGCAAGCTAAACCTGGACAATTTGAACATGCGGGTCAGTTCTGGAACCCAGAATAATTCCACCCCAAACGAGCACTCCTGCACCACCGTAACGGTGTCGTTCAATGATGTTTTCTTGGTGGTAACGGGTACCTGGACCTCTCCATATGAAAGTCCGGCGAGAATCAGATTGCAAGCTAAACCTGGACTCGTCGGAAAACATCACAGAAGCCCACTGTTGCGGTGTCCACAATGCATGCTCTCTACTCCAGGCTAACCGCAGTCTGCAGTAAGTGGAACGCATCTGACAGGTCTACGAGCATATAGACCAATCTGCCCTAAGCGTCTGTACACGGTCTGCCTTGAAATTGTCGTACCAGTGGCTGAAGAGAGTTGACGAGACAGGTCTGAGGCTGTGCTCCGCCTGTTCCTTTTGGCAGTAACTGCCAAATACCGGTCCTCGTTCGGCGTTGTAACTCTGGGTCGACCTGTGCCGTAACGTTTGCTCACATTACCATCGTCTTGGAATCGTTGCCAAAGCATGAAGATGACACTCTGGGCAATTCCAAGTTCGTCTGATACTTCCAGTTGGGTACGCCCACATTCCAGACGACTGATAATTTTATCACGTAAAAAATCATTCAAATGCGTCCTTTGTGTAGTAACTATTCGGTTATTGCACTGAAATGCTTATAAAGCGCCTGCGAACAATTTTACTTCTTTGCTTGTATTCCTTATATATCACTCTCTTACACTTTCGTCATTGTGACGTACCATCAGTGTCATATGGTTACTTCCTGAAATTTGCATACGATTCTTGAAGATGTGTGTAGTGATTTTACAAATGATATATTTATTTTAGAGTTCGATTTCCGCGTGACTCCGAATTATCCTTAATTTATGGACATGAGTGTATTTGAACCGAGTGCGCTATCAAAACAGTTTAAGAATCCTAAAAACTTGCTAGAATCACCAGAGAATCGCGAAATTTCTAACTTTGGTAATTTCAAAGTCGTAACGGCGTTTTCCGAAATACTAGATGCATTAAGAACTGAAAGAGCACTCTGAATTCCCTAATTTTGCTCTTTAGTTTAATTTTAGCAGACAGTATTTTGTCATCGTAGACTTTCGAACCTTTAATTCAATTCTAAAATTTTCCGTGTCGTCTATAAGTGCTTCCGTGCTTCCGCTTATCGTGCTAAATAATGGATTTTCAAAATATGTTCCTTCGTCTCTAATAGTTCCAGTAATTCAGATATTGAACTTAGGTCTTCGGCAGCTTCAGCGAGATTTTGTACCCTTTTAACTAGTTTAGTAACACCATCAGGAACGTTAATTCTCTTTTCAATTATTTCTGATTATTTTTTCTGCATCTGTGCAGAGTAAGTGTATCAACTTTTTTTAGATGCTTCCTCAGTATCCTATTTTTATCCTTTCGTATCTTCCATTATTAAATTTTTCATTTCGAGTTTTTTAGTTTTGTTTTTTAGTTTTTGATGCAAACGGAGGCTAAGTTAATGAACTGCATTTGCAGAGGCACGCTTTATTAGTTATTAATTCATATTCAATAAAAATTTTAAGTACAATTTTATTTAAACAGTTACTCGCCCGCTGTCACAACCAAGAAAATTAGCAACTTTTTTTACTTCTTTGTAAGAAGTGAAGAAAGCATTTTTAACGCAAAAATTTCCGGTATCCTATTTTAACAGAAATATCCATTTTGACCGTTCCTAAATCCATATGGAAGAATTTTTTGCATATATAGATACAGACACACATCCTTTTGTTGCTTAAAATCCTTATCAAGCCTTTATTTTCGCAATCGTTTATCGTAGTTATATACTTGCAGTTACAGAAGTGTTAAAAGATGGCGAAATTATTCATGTTTTGCCAATACAGTCAAATACCGAAAACCGCCGACCTCAAATCCGCCAACTCCTGAAATCCGCATTGCCTCTCAAAATATAAACATTCAATTTATAGGTTCCAGAAACCTCAATATGGATAGTGAAATGCGAAGAAGAAATATTTATCCAATAATGACGTCATAATTACCGAATAATAATGATTCTGTGTTAGTGGGATAAAAAATCTTGGCCCAGAAGAGGTTTTTAATATGGATGATGTGTTCAGAATAGCCCATACTGGCACATCAGATAACAGATGATGAAATCATTGGCTCTGATTTTGAACTCGCCGCAGCAAGAAAACGATTCTGACACCGAAACAGATAGTGAATTTGACAGGAGTGAGAAAATATCTTTTAATGAGAGTTTGGAACATGGTGAAAAATACCTAAAATATTTAGAACAACAGAGCTGTGTCACAGAGCAAGAGATTATGACCCTATAGAATTTGCAAAAAAACTTATTCTAGAGCACCGTAAAGTTTTAAAACAAACCTCCTGTCAGAAAAATGTTTGAAACTGGTAAAACATATAGTAGAATTATTTTATTATATATATGTATAATTTAATGCATGTAATAAATTAATGTAATAATGTATATTATTGTACATAATGATTTAAGTAAATGCACCTAATATGCCTTATTTATTTTGCACTTTTAGTGTGAATATTATGATTTACCTTTTCTGTCCGGAAATCCGCAAAATCCTAAAATCCGCACAACCTCTGGTCCCAAGCATTGCAGATTTCTGGACTTCTACTGTATTAAATTTTCAACAATATTTATTATCAGTTTATTGTCGTAAATATTTAACAATATTTAGTATATGTTTATTTTTTGCTCTAAAAGGTCGTAAAAGATGGTCATGAGGTATCTACATCAGATTCTCTTTCAAAACATTTACCTTTCGATATCAAAGAGATACAGCGAAGAGTTAAGCCAAATGAGATAATTTTATTGAAATCAACTGCGAAAGAAATCGTTTACTAAAAATGTACTTTCGGGGTTTTTGTACCCAAAAGTTCTAAATTATTTAATGACAACAGGCTTTCAACTTTTTCCTCACTGCAATATTCCTGGCTATTATTTCAAAAAGAAAGTAACATTACATGTTAAAGATGATAGTCTGTCAGAAAATTCTTGTTCCCTTAGCGCCCATACCAGTTGCCAATCAACTTCCAACTCTCTTCCCCCTTCGCAGTCTTTGAATTGAATTTCTTACTCTCGAAACCGTTCACCATCCATCTTAATCGTCTCGAAAGTTTCCTTGGCAGTCAGAAAGTATGAGAGAAAGCTAATGCTTCATATTTTTATTTCCAGTTATTTTTTACTCCTGTACAATAATATGGATGGAAGTAAATTATTATCTGGAGTCATGTTAAGACGATAATAACTCACAGTATGAAAAATGGCTTAGGTGAAGTTAACGGAGAACGTATGGAATCTTAGCTTTTAGGCGCTTCCAATATTCAATGATCTGCACTTATATAACTCCTTTGGTACATCAAGCTCGGATGAAGACATTAGTTTGCAGAAACTTTAAACATAAACGGATATGAATGAAACTTTTCTGTTTGAAAAATGAGTTAAGTGTCGACACAAACACTTACAGATTCTGTCTTTATGAAGACAATTACTGAATTTGAATTGAAAATCTAAGATACGTATTTCGCATGATACAATTGTAATTATTGATTCACAAGCTTTGTTCATTTTAAAATTCACAGTTGTGTGTTACAGTTTATGAGGACTGAGTATTCTGTGCGTGTTTTTGGAGAACATGGTAAATTCTGTAAAGGGTTCTTAACCTCAAGTTTTCAGTCCTGAACTGGAACAGGGAGCGGAAGGTACGCTATGTTCTGATGTAACTGCTGAGCTGGATAATAACTGCACGTGAAGGGATTTGAAATCCTCTTTTATTAAATCACTATTAAATACAAACTTCCCAACTCGGTAGAGATACAGAAAGTAAATGACCGCACTTGGGTCGAACTTAACAATCAAATAACTTTAACTAAATTAAAATAGAACTTAAATCGAAGGTTGCTTCGCAGAGCAATTCGCGGAAGTTGGCCTCTACCGAAAAGGGTGCGTAGCAAGATATACTAATACTAACGCACTTCAAATTGTTTTACGATGCTATCACGTAGTAAGCACTATGGCTTATAAATTTAAACTGCTAGCTGGTCAGACGAACGTTGAGCAGAGTGTCCGTGATCTGAGGCTAAGCTCTCTCACAATAAGAGGTTTCTACCTCTGGCTTAAATAGTATTTCGCTGTACTTCAAAATTAGCATAAGCTGAAACCGCGCGCTTCTTCTGACGGGAAGTTGAAGCAGAGAGGAGATACAGATTTAAATTAAAATAAAACTTGGTTAGTTTAACTAAAACCTTACAAGTTGTGTGTTAAATATTCTTAAAAAAAATCTGATATGTACACCACATGACTTCCTCGTACGGAATATTAAATTATACTCAATTTTTCTGCATTTGATTTAAACGTTATGAATTAACTATTGTGGAACTTTGAATTAAGTCTACTTCGTCGATAACGCATAAACCACAATAGAATAAATGCACTCTTTAAAGTTCACTATACTTATTTACAATAGCCACACTTCGGCACTAATTCCCTTAACAGCGCTTATTTCTTTTTGCAGTAGCTTTTCTAAGATAATAATAAATTTTAAACATCGTGCAGACGAATGTACCAAGCTTTCTATCTACATCATCACAAAAGCAAAACATACATGTGCATTTGCATTTAAGGGGTGTTGGAAACCAAAAATATTAGAAAAATGGCGATTTGGGATTTTTGCATTTTCAAATTCTCTACATTTTTGGCTTTTTTAAAATACCATACTTTACTAAAATTAGAACTGTAAAAACCTAGTTTTATTTTATCATCCAATGCTTGGATAAATGAGGATTTTTACATAAAAACTCGTTTTTCTCCTAACGTGATTGTTCTATACTCGACGTACTTTTGCTCAGGAACTACTGCTCCCAGATACCTAAACTTTTTCTGGCTTATTTATTATATTTAATAATATTTATTGAAATGAGGTTTTTGTAATAAACTAAGGAAAAAATTTCACAAATTGTTTTGTGCGAGAAAAGTGCTAAATTTTACTATGCCTAATAAAATACACTATAAATTAGTCTAAAATTCAAAATGTTTCAAAAGCTCATTTCAATATAATCAGATAGGTGTACTTTAATTACACAAAAATTTTCAAGAGTGTATCTAGAGCAGATTTTGAGAAATGATACATCAAAAATGGACGATTTAGCATTGTCGGTATAGGGGTTCAAGCACCCCTTAGTAATTAGCTAAAATCATCTTTATTTGTTTTTAATTTCAATAAAGGGAAAATAAATTTATAGTTAGAAAGGAATCTGAATCATCATCTTGTCAGGACTGAGTGTTCGGTGCATATTCTTGGCAAACATCTTCGTGAAAGTACTTGAATCCTGATCTTGAACAGGGAGCTGAATGCAACTATATTCTGTGGTAGAATACTGTGGTTAAGTGGTAGAAGAACTGCACTTCAGAAGGATTACAAATCCTCTTTTATTAAACCGCAATTATATACAGCCACTTCCCAACTCGGGAGGAATGCAGAAAATAATGATCGCACTTGGGTCTAAACTGTACAATCAAATAATTTAAAGTTAAGTAGAAATTTAAGTAGTCGTTGCTCACAGAGCTATGAACGCGAGGTTGGCCTCTATGCTAAATGGTGCGTAGCAAGATTTAACTAATACTAACGCACTTAGATTTACTTCAATAAGTAATAGAGTAACAGCGCTACGGCTTAGAATTTAAATACTAGCTGGTCAGGCGAACGTTGAACACAGTAGCCGTGGTCAGAGAGTAAAAGCTCTCTGACACTGAGTAGTTCCTCGCTACCGTTTAAATATAAACTTGGCTTCACTTTAAATTAGCATAAAGCTGAAACGCGCGCTTATTCTAACCTGGAAGTTGAAATGAGAACAGATAGAAAAAGGCAAATTTAAATAAAACTTTGTTAGTTTAAACTAAAACCTTACAATTTGAATGTTTTAAAATGTTTTCGGTTTCAAAGAGTTCGAAATAGATCTCTAAGTAATATTTCTGTTTTTTTTTAAGAACTTAATCTAATATCTTCACTTTCTGCTCTTTTGACAGCAAGCACAAAAAAAGCCTTATCTTTAACACATTATTTTCAGTTTGATCAGCGGATCGATCTCTTTATCACTAAAGACACAGAACCGACAAATGATCATCCTTAAATCCCTTTTGAAAAATGCCATCTATTTTCATCAGTCTTTAATCCGAAGATATTTCTTTTGAAATATTAAAGTGTATCCTGAACAATGTGCCTACTTCTTTTCTTCAACATCTAAATAAATTTATTTAATGACCTAGAGACTCAAGTTGCTTCTGAAAACGTGGTAGATTCCTCCAAATAATTTAGTTCGGTATTAATAAACATAATTAATAATTTTTGAATTCAGAAACACCATTTTGAGACCTGTTTGTTAATCAGATATGCATAAACAAGATTTGCTTTCATCTAACAATACACTGCCGATAAAGTAAAAGAAAAGCAATTTGTTCCCTCGTGACTTCCTTCTATAATGATGGTTTTTGTTGAACGGGTAAGTCAAGAAACAATCTCAACTGCTCCATAATGATTGAGAATAACGCCTCCTCTCAAAGAGAACAATCAATTTAAGTGAGAGGGAGAGGGAATTTACTTGCTTTGTAACGGTTTCGAAAAGAGTAAAAGGTAGAAATTACGGCCGAAGATGATCCTGTCAATGTTTTAAGAGATTTAGGATACTTAAAAGAGCAACCTTAAATGACATTCGGAATTTTATTTTCTTTGGAAAGAAAAAATAAAGTTCAAATTGAATGGAGAAACATGGCAAATAGAGTAGTGTAGTAGTCATTTTAAGATCTCGAATTTTAACACTGAGAAATGATTTTATTTTATCCACTTATGCTCAAAAGGAGTTTAACAAAACAAAAAAAAAGGCATGGATTTCAATTGGGAGCTCCTATGGGGGAAATTTGTCTAGATAATGATTAAATTTTGATCATGCTTAGACAGAAAGTCTTTCTTCTTACACTGATAGCGTCAAATATTCACCAAAACAATTTAAAAATTAATCCAGATTTATTTAAACTGAAAGGAAAAAATAAATAATTCCTGTAGGAAAATTGTTTATAAATTTTATATTCAGAGATGATATTCGTGGGTTTTTTTTTGAAAGAAATGAGTGAATGAATTTACGAATAGTCCAGTTAACTCATTCCAGTTTTGAAAATTGTTTCTATGATGCAACTACCACAGATCCGTGGTTATACTCAGTGATACTCATTAATTGGTGATTTATAGTTTTCTTGAGTTACGACTAGATGCAATGTACATTAATCGTATAATCAGCATTTGAAGAAATAGGATTTCGGATATTCAGCTGTTATTATAATCACGGTTTTCATGAAAACTTAAATTCTAAATAAAAGAGTAGTATTTAAAAGATCCAAATATAAATAAACATAAAAGTATGTATTTTATGAAGTTTTAATTGAATTTTTTGTATATAAGCCATGTCGAATACATTAGTTAGATAAATGTAAAATAAAATTTAAGATACCTTAACACCTCGCAAGACACAATTAAACGAAAACCTATATTTTCCCATAAGTTATCAAAAATATATGAGATATAGTTGATAATTTTTACACAATAATCTAAAGCAACAGAGTGTTGTGAGAAAATAAAGATGGATTTCGAAAGCCCAGATTTTGAATCCTTGATTTATTTGATGAAGAGTTCCTGTTGCTTGATACATAACGCGATGGCTTTCGGAGCCTATAATCATATTACATTCATGTCGATAAATTAAGGATAATTCGGAGTCACTCGGAAATCGAACTCTAAAATAAATATATAACCTGTAAAATCACTACACACATCTTCAAGAATCGTATGCAAATTTCAGAAAGTAACCAGATGACACCGATGGTACGTCACAATGACAAGAGTGTAAGAGAGTGATACATAAGGAATACAGGCAAAGAAGGAATATTGTTCGCAGGCGCTTTATAAGAATTTCAGTGCAATAATCGAATAGTTATGACACAAAGGACGCATTTGGATGATTTTTTACGTGGTAGAATGATCGGCCGTCTGGAATGTGGGCGTACCCAACTGGAAGTATTAGACGAACTTGGAATTGCTCAGAGTGTCATCTCCAGGCTTTGGCAACGATTCCAAGATGATGGTAATGTGAGTAGACGTTACAGCAGAGGTCGCCCCAGAGTTACAACGCCGAATGAGGACCAGTATTTGGCAGTTACTGCCAAAAGAAACACGCGGAGCACAGCCTCAGACCTGTCTCGTCAGCTCTCTTCAGCCACTGGTACGACAATTTCGAGGCAGACCGTGTACAGACGCTTAGGGCAGATTGGTCTATATGCTCGTAGACCTGTCAGATGCGTTCCACTTACTGCAACTCACTGACGCCTGCGGTTAGCCTGGAGTAGAGAGCATGCATTGTGGACACCGCAACAGTGGGCTTGTGTGATGTTTTCCGACGAGTCCAGGTTTAGCTTGCAGTCTGATTCTCGCCGAACTTTCATATGGAGAGCTCCAGATACCCGTTACCACCAAGAAAACATTATTGAACGACGCCGTTCCGGTGGTGCAGGAGTGCTCGTTTGGGGTGGAATTATTCTGGGTTC
Organism: Stegodyphus mimosarum; assembly: GCA_000611955.2. Taxonomy (NCBI): domain Eukaryota; kingdom Metazoa; phylum Arthropoda; class Arachnida; order Araneae; family Eresidae; genus Stegodyphus; species Stegodyphus mimosarum. The sequence goes on along the minus strand of KK117288.1, from coordinate 88,248 downwards.
CAGAACTGACCTGCATGTTCAAATTGGAACCATGACAAGCCAAATCTATCGGGACGTCATTCTAGAACAACATGTAGGTTTGTTTCGGGCCGCCATGGGCGCACAATTTGTGTTTATGGATGACAACGCCCGTCCTCACCGTGCAAACATCGTAAGCGAATGTCTTCAGTCGGAGGATATCACCCGTATGGACTGGCCAGCATTCTCACCGGACTTGAATCCAGTAGAGCACGTGTGGGACATGCTTGGCCGACGAGTTGCAGCCCGTCAATTTGCTCCTACATGTCTACCGGAATTTCGGAGAGCATTGAGTGGTGTAATATCCCCCAAGATCAGATCGATCATTTGATACTCAGCATGCCTAGGCGTTGTACGGACTGTATTGCATCGTCTGGGAGACATACAATGTATTAACAATCATACCAACCATACAATATTGTTTTTTTGTAAATAGGTTTTTTGTAATTAGCTCCAGGGAGAAAAAATTGCTAATTTTTTTAATAATGTCAAACCTATAGCACCTTTTTTTGCTCTTTACCTTTTGTTTAATAAATAAGCTTTACAAATAAGTCAAATTTGTTTTGCTTCTAACTCTTCCTTTGCCTGATTTTGCATTATTCTTAATTTATGGACATGAGTGTAGATAGCAAAGGAAATACTTGACAATTTTAGCTGGACATAACGAACAGAGGAGGTAATTAACACACAAATCTAATGAAACTTTTATTTTAATATTTCTTTTACACAAAATATACAACAAAAACATAAATTCGCATGTCAATAAGTATCGGCAAAGTTCTAACTGCTATGCAAATTGTGCTTACTTTCGAATAATTGTAACAAAACTTCTATTTGGCGTTATTAAAGCTTATAAAAATATGCCAAATTTCAAAACATAGCAATATATAAATTAGCGTATATCTTCGAAAATTTTGAGTAAAAAAAAACTCTTAATTTTTTGCAGGTATGCCCAGAAATACAAAATAATAGTAAAGATTCGATAGGTTGCAATACAAAAATTTTTTGAAAAATTTGTCAAAATTACTAAAAACATAAATTTTCAAAACAAATCAGAAAATAGATGCGAATTTTATTTCGACTAAACCCAAATTTCGAATCGTGAAAAAATAACTCAAGTAAGTTTAGTAAAAAAGGGATGTTTTAAAATATATACCAAATTCAGTTAATGCTGAGGAGCTAAAATTTTGAGACCTAATTTTACAAAAACTACTCGGGCGATTTTTACAAAATTTGGTATAAAATGAGTCGTCGAATTTAAATATGAAAAAATTAGGTATGTTTTTTCAGAAAAAGTTTGATTTCTTGTGAAAATAACTATGTTAGAATATGCTATATATAAATTTATATATATATCCTAAGTCAAGATTTCGAGACATGAAAAATGCAGTTTCGTAATTCGACCCAGTAGAACGAGAGATACAGCACTGTGTCTCTTTTTTTTTTGTTCCTTTTCCCTCCGCTTTGTTTTGGTACAAAGTGTACATTGTATGAGTTACTCAGTAATTTTAACAGTGCATTTTTTGATCCCCAGATTTTTATACACTGGTGAAATAAATTAAGAGAATTTTCATATTTGATCTATGATCTCCAGAACTACTGGACAGATTTTAATAAAATTTGGTGTGAACATAGATTGATATAATACAAACAAAATAAACGTACGACAGTTACAGTAGACCCACATGTTCGTGTGTAACACTCAGTCTGAAGGTCTGAAACAGCGGCTGCAGAAGGCACAAAAGAAATGGGTTAATAGGGGTATGGTCCTCTCTTACAGCCTTACAGCCATACAGGCCTCGCAGCGTGATGTCTTACTGGAAATAAGGCAGTTCATCAGTGCCTGTGGCAATGGGTCTCACTCATTCAGCAATGCGTCCCAAATATGCTCTAGCGGGTTGAGTTTTGGAGACCTGGCTGGCCAATCCATCCGGCGAATATCCTCCCTCTCGAGAAATTCGTCGAACAGAAGAGCTCTATGTGGCCTCGCATTATCCTCCTGTAAGATGAACTCGGGGCTCACTGAACCCCAGAAAAGGCGAATATAGGGCTCCAAGACCTCATTCCTATACCTCGCACAAGTCACAGAGCCTCTTTCAAAGACGTGGAGGGGTGTGCGGCCATCCAACATTATGCCTGCCCAGACAATTACACCGCCACCGCCATAATTGTTGATTTCGAGGACATTGGAAAGTAGGTAGAGGGTCCCTGGCTCTCTCCATATGAAAGTACGGCGAAAATCGGTATTTAGACCAAAACGGGACTCGTCGGTAAACAGAACGGTAGCCCATTGCTCCGCACTCCAATCACTATGCTGCCTGCATCATGCTAATCGGATTCTCCTGTCCGTAGAAGTGAGCAAGACGCAAACAGCCGGTCTTCTAACAAACAACCCTGTCTCATTCAGTTTTTTTGGGAACAGTGACCTTTGTTACACGGGTTCCTGTGGCTGCATACAGGTCCCGAGAGAGCTGAGAAGCTGTAACCCCTCTGTTACTCCTCGCTAAAATGGACAAACAACGATCTTCTCTGGCCGTCGTGGGTCTTGGGCGGCTTTGCCCAGGCTTTCTCTCGATGGATCCAGTATCCTAGTACTGTTTCCATAGGTTATGTACGAAGCTGGGCTTTAAATTAAACTCGCTGCATATTTGGACTTGCGATTGACCTGCCTATAGCTTCCCCACAATTCACCACTTCATTTCATCATCTAAACGTTGGTGGTTACTCATTTTTACTGTTCCGATGTGAATTTAACCGATTGCTGCAAGATAACACCAAGAAATTCGCCGAGGTGTGCTCGAACGGAATTCGTCTTACCCTCTACGCTCTTATAAAGCCTGTTTTTCTACTGGCTTCGCCTACGCACACGTGTACGCTTACGTATTTTCCATACAAGATTTGCATTTTTATCTAGAAGCAGTGATTTTTCTCTTCAGTTCAGTTCTTTTCATGCAATTCGATAAAATATGCAAATTCTCTTAATTTATTTCACCAGTTACTAAGTATTTGAATCCGAAGAATTCCAAATCGGTTAAACTACTTAGTGCCTGTAATTTTTGTACCGATATTATGTTATGCGTTTAAATATTTTATAAATTATGTAAATTAATTATAGTAGTAGTACTAAATATTACATTTTACTCTATGGTATTATTTTGTAAATTATATTTGCAATGTGTAATATATTTTACTGAATATATGTGGGAACATTATCACTAATTGTACTTGTAGAAACTGCTTGCATGCACGTCATACTGGCAGAATAACTCTTTAATCACAGTATCATATTTACTGGCGGAGTGTATCTCTGTAATGTCGGAATTTGTATAGTAATTGGAGTACGGGGCTTCCTTGAACATAACATACAGGAATACTATGTGAGTTTTTAATAGTCTAAGACATTAGGGAGGACACATTACTGCCATTATATGGATTAAGATTATATAATTGTAAATATTTTGGTACTATTCATTGTTTTATTATTTATACATAAGCATCGGATTGCTAATTATATTTGTGTGTGCTTTATATATTTATTATATGATTTTATTGCATGTATTTTATTGTATATGTATAATGTGGTTACGAAATGTCCAGGCGCGCTAAGATAGCTTGCCCTCAAAGCAGGATTAGGGTTGCGGCATTTAGCGAGAAATCGCCCATTTGGCGACAAAATCGGCGATATGCCATGGACGGATGGAGAACATTCTGAAACGAATTCTAACTGGTTTAGCGCAAAATGTTCTCGAACACAAGCCAAAAGCTTTATATAAACCCTGCTGGTACGCGGAGAGCCGAGTCAGTGCGAAGTCACTGCCTAGTCTACCGAGTCGACACTAAGTCAGTGAGCAAGTGTCTTGTAGTCTAGCGTCGAGTTGGTCGTCGAATGCATCGAGAGAATCTCTTCGTGTATCGCGAGTTAGTGTATCGTCGAGTTTTGTCTTAGAGTGTGTTGGGCTCCGAGAATAACCGAACCCATTCGGGAGCTGTACTGTTGTGTATCGTCGAGTGCATCGCGAGTTGTTGCGTGGAGAATCTCGCAAGTACGTAAAGTTCCGAGAACGACCGAGCAAAATCTGGAGCTGGTGCTTTGCCTTGAAGCTGTCTCCACCGTTATAGCCTGAAGGCTGTGTCGCTGATTGTCTCAATGTGTTTAAAGTACTTCGACAACCGTTAAGCGTAACTTTGGAGCTGTTTTGAAAAATACTGACCAGTAAATTGTGTCTTTATCAAGTATAGTATATTATATCAAGCATCGTCGTTATTCACTCCAAATCCACGAATCCCTTCAAGGTACGTACGAAGAGGAAAAAAAGTAACATTATTCTAGGCAAGCACATCATGCAACCGCAGTATTAGCATCGTTCATACTTACCCTTTTTCTCACTAATCTGGACACATCTTGTGGTTTGTTTCCCATTATTAATTAGGTGCATTAACTAATATTTAGCCGAAAAATATATCCAGCGACTCTAAGCATGTTCTTTTTATATTTCAATAGGGTAACAATGCGACTGTAACCGTCTGTAATTGTATGATAGGATTTTGCGTAATGTTTTGTAACAAAATATGTTGCGTTCTTGAGAGTTGTTGCCTATTTCTATTAGCTCTCCATTGAGCTATGCCACAATTTTTAACTCATCACGTTTTCGTTTTCGTTATCCTATCTATCGCACGTTATCACGAGAAGTCTTAAGATAAATTTTTAGCATGTGATCTGGTAAATAATACTTTTGTTTGCTTAATGTGCCAGTGAAACATTTTGTAATGAAATGTTTTGCATTTTATGTATTTCGTACAATCGAATCATGTACAAAGCAAATCAGCTTTGTAATTTTGATGTCGTGATTCTGTAATTTTATTTATGATTTAATAAATGCTGCCTGAGCTGCCGGAAAGGCTGTGGCTGGCTGATAACGAAAACTTCTGCTAACTTTACGTTGCAATTCCCCATGGTTATTTTGTATACTTGGCCCAAAAGCAATTCTGTGATTTACATCAATAATCATTATCCTGAAAAGGCGGGAATTATTGTTCGACAGCAGGATATCTTCCATTTTCTTTCTGGTTTACTCTCCTAATCCTTCTTCAAACTGTTCTGTCATTTCATCAAACAAGACTTTGCTATGTTTTGTCAACTGTATGACCTTTTCTTGGGGTTTGGCAATTAGATTCGATATCCAGATTGAAGCGGCTATTGTTGTGTAAGACTTCTCAACCTTTTACCTTACTTCTGCCGAGCTTTACTTTCTTTAAATGTTCTAATTTACCAACGAAGAATTTCGGATGGCGATAAATTTAGAGGCATGGACGTAGATGCCGCTTCAAATTAGCAGATTCTCGATGATTTATTACTTAGATAAATCTGAGTAAGATCTCAGTTTTCACTAGCAATGAATCTGAACTTGTTACAACTGCTACCATATTTCCTTTTCGGCACCATTTCTCGATTCATTGCAGAAGAAGCTGAATGCATGCATATTCTAATTTTGCTAGACATTAGCCGACATGATTAGGTTACCGAGAATTTACGAATTCACACCGCCATCTATTGAATTTTGGAATCTATTGAATTACTTGTGGATCTGAACTTCAAATTTAGAGATTTTTCGATTGCATGTTAATGGTGATTAGTTGTTCTTATTTTATTGCTTATTATCTTCTATTAAAATATGAATTTGTGTTAATCCCCTAAAATTATTTTACTTTTCTTTTTCATTTTGTGAAGAAAAACTTTTTCTAATAAAAGAAATTGCTTTTACGTTCATATCATGTAGGAAATTAGAATTTAAAAGTGTCATATTAATCTATACTTATTTTCAAATTGTAATACAGTAGAAGTCCAGAAATCTGCAATGCTTGGGACCAGAGGTTGTGCGGATTTTAGGATTTTGCGGATTTCAGGATAGAAAAGCCAAATCATAATATTCAGACTAAAAGCGCAAAATAAATAAGGCGTATTATATACATTTACTTAAATTATTATGTACAATAATATACATTATTACATTATTTTATTACATGCATTAAATTATTACATATATATATATATATATATTACATTATTCATTTATATTAGGGATTATAGGAATATTTTAAAGCATTAAGAGCATATACAATAGAGACGTGTAAAAATAAGGGATAGTAAAAGCATAAAGTACTTCATTTTTTTACTTGTTTCAAGCATTTTTCTGATAAAGGTTTGTTTTAAAACTTTAGGTGCTCCAGGGTAAGTTATTTTTTTATAAATTCTACAGGGACATAATCTCTTGCTCTGTGACACAGCTCTGTTGTCCTAAATATTTTAGATATCTTTCACTATGTTCCAAACCCTCATTAAAAGATATTTTCTCACTCCTATCAAATTCATTATCTGTATCGGTGTCGGAATCGTTTTCTTGCTGTGGCGACTTCAAAACAGAGTCAACGATTTCATCATCGGTTATCTGATATGCCGGTGTTGGCTCATCTGAACATATCATCCATACTGAAAACCTCTTCTGGGCTAAGATTTGTTTTCTGCCACTAACGCAGAATCATTATTATTCGGTAATTGTGGCATCATTATTGGATAAATGTTTTTTCTTCGGTATTTCATTCGGCATTCTGCGGTGTCTGGAACCTATAAATTTAATGTTTATATTTTGAAAGACAGTGCGGTTTTCAGGAGTTGACGGATTTTTGGTATTTGACTGTATTAAATTGTTGTGACAATGGTTAAATAAATATCTTTGATAACGTTATATAAAAATGTTAAATAAAGGAAGAAGTCAAAAAAACTAGTTGCCTAGAAGTTTCGTAGTGCCCTTCTTAATAATATGTCGCAATGAGCTTTATTAATATTTATATTAAATAACATTGTAAATAATAAAATGGATTTATAGGATTGTAGACACGTTACATTAGTTCGAAGCAAGAGACATTAAAAATGAGCAATGCCACTCGCCGGAAATCGAATCACGGACCTCTCGGTTACGCATCGAGTGTGCTGACCGCTATTGACATGCGAAGAAGGCAGGAGAAATACCTTATACACTCCTTTTAAATACCTTTTAAAGCGCGACGGATATGGAAAATGAGCAACGTTTTTGCCGGGAATTGAACCACGGACTCTCGGTTACGCGTCGAGCGTGCTGACCACCACGCCACGAAGGCATGCTAAGAAGGCGGGACTCTATATACTCCCCCTTTTAAAGGGAGACAGGTTCAGGGGACCCAATCGCTGAATCCCGGTGTAGGAGAATCATCATCCACCACCTTTTACTTCGGGGGCCACTTGTAGATTTATTAAGTATTTCTTTAAGCAATAAGCTGAAGAAATGGGAAAGCCTTTGCCGGGAATCGAACCACGGACCTCTCGGTTACGCGTCAAGTGTGCTGACCACTACACCATAAAGGCATGCGAAGAAGGTGGGAGAAATACTTTATAGGACTTCAGAAAATTTTTCCACGTGTTATTTATGAGGCCTAATCGAAAATAAAGACGAATGGTAGTTTGTTGATTAATCACTTAGTAGCAGTTAGTAGTAAAGACCTGGATTCGATTCCAGGCGAACGGGCTGGCTGCCTGAGCGGTTTCGTAGTTTCTCCGATACATTTATCATCTACAGTTAGAAAAACTGCGTGACTACGCAATCTATTCTAAATATATTTATAAAATACCGCTCGCCACGGAGTAAGTATGACAACTCAGGCAATCCGACTACGATTATCATCATCGAGAAGATAGAAATTTCCAGCGAACAGCATTTCTGTTCATAAGAATCAGCCGTGTCGGCTGTTTTACTACTGAGCCAAATTAACAGAGACAAGACCTTTTTTTAATATTTGAAAAAAATTATTTCAATTTGTTTTCATATTATTTTAAGCATTTCTAGTACATTTGTAGTTTAAAGCTGAGTAAATGCTGTTCCAATTTGAGTAATTTGAAGTAATGCATAAATTGAAAATACTGCGTAAATTGTATCTCTGTCATTCTGTATATATAAGGTTGTAACGAAGGTTTACAGCCAAAAAGCATTCTCAAAATTAGGAAAAAAAAAAAACAAAAAAGCAGGAGCTGTAGTGCGGGTAGTAATCATCACCCAAATTTATGATTTTCTGCCAACGGTTTAGTAGTTTTTCAAAGCCTTCGTCCCATAAACTTGGTAGCCGCGAGTTAAAAAACAGATCAACCTCATTTCGGACGTCCTGTGCAGAATTGAAGATAGCACTAACAAGGTGTAGCTGCAGGAGTGAAAAAGGGTAGATGGGCGAATGAGCGATGTTGGGGCTGTATGGTGGGTGTGGCAAAAGATCCCAGTAGAGTCCGTACAGACTCCAGCCGGTAAATGAGACACATGTGGTCTTGCATTATCTTGATGGAACATGACCTTTCTGCGCAGGAACTCAGTTCGACGTATTTCCTTGCTAACAGTGTTAACACTTGCTAGTATATCGATATACACCTTATTTTTCTCCTGTCTTAATTTTTTTCAGATTGTGGATTGTGAATTTTGTGGATAATATTACGGCAATCACACCAGATTACAAACATGATCGTTTCGTTGGTGGAATTGCACTTTGTGACGCTGCCGACGAGCTCAGCAGACGCAGACCAACTAACTCTCCTTTGGGCCTGTGTTTTGAAGTAAATTCGCTTTTCATCACAAGTGATGACCCGGTCCAGAATTTGGTCCTTGCGTTGATATTCGAGCATATTAGTGCAGGCCCGAACACGTCTGTCCTTATCTACTTGATCTATCATGGGTCATCCACAGCGATTGAACTTCTACATCAAATTTATGCGCTGCATAGCGACTGATGAACATGACACTACACTTAACTCCTTTGCAAGCTCTCGAGTGGTTGCACGGGGATCTTTTCTACAAGTTCTCGTAGGTGGGCCTCATCAACATCAGTAGGACGGCCAGAGCACTCAACTTCTTGAATGTCATAGTCCTTGTTTTTGAACTTTCGGTATCAAACCTTCGTAATGTCATATGATTCTACATTAGCACCTAAAGCTGTACACATGATTTGATGACATTCTGTAGCTACTTGTTTGCAACATGACTGGAAATAAACAATGGCTCTAATCTGCTGCCGTAATAGTTCCTTTTCAGACACCCTGTGCCTAAGGATAACGATACTTTTTTACATGTTTCACAACACGGTGTTCTAAAGCAAGTCTCTTTCTTTCAGATGCCAAAATTTGTTTCACAAAATATGATCATACATGCCAACTCGAACTGGTTGCGCAGGAGCTATTTGCGGTGACGGGAAACTTTCACTAAACCTCGATATATAATATACAGATGGATGGATTTGCGTAAAATTCAAGTTACGTGACGGCTTATGGAACGTATCACTATAGTAAATACAAAGTAGGTATCGAAAGTTGGAATATAACTAATAGGTAAAGAAATATAACTTTAGCGAGGCTATCATTCAGGTTTATCTCTCTCATAAGTAGAAAAAATTATAGCAGCTACCTTCAATGATCAGGATTTTGAAAGAATCTTACAGTTGTCGAGCTCATCTATGTCATGTCGATATCTTCACGAAATTCCACATGGCGCAATAAATGGTAGCAGGAGAGAACAAAAACATTACAGCATCAGCCATGGCGGCAGGAGAAGGAACAGGGCGAAAAAAACAGTCCTTCATCTTCGAACTCCAAGTGCAGAAAGGGGCCAAGAACTGGTTTGGAAAATCCCTTCAAAGTTGCCTTCGTACGATGACGATTAAAACAGATGTGGAAATACCGAGTGCGGGTTTGCTAGCACACCAGATACTTCCAATTACAGACGTAATGTGAATGACGAAAATATTCATATTTTGAGAATGTCAAGTTCACAAAAAAAATTCCTTTTGCACAATTAGCGAAATCTAACTTGCTAAATGCTGCGTACCGTTTTCTATACTTATACTCCTATGTGGAAGCATAATTTTATATTCGTTGTGAGAAAATAAAATTATAAGAAGTTTGACTCCAGTAGATAAAACTTTCCAGAGATAGTTAATTTTAAAATTTTGCAGTTGTTGGATGTCATTTTCAACTTGCTTTGAGATTTGGTTAATTCAGTTGGAATAATTCGAGGAATTTAATGAAATTTGAATGAAGAGCAGTAAATATGTGTATGATGTAATACGCCGTAAACGAATGTTATGTGGTGACAAAATCAGATACTTAATTTTGTTTAAATGATACAAATTTGGTTTATTGGCAGGCAACAGTGCAACACTTTCACTTTGTAAGGTTTATCCGAAATTTATTAACGGTTATTTTAAGTTTCTGCATCTTTCCTATCTTTCTAGTTTCAGCTTACAATTTCTTACCAGAATGTCATTTCAGAAACGCAGTGAATGCAAATGAGTAAAGAGTAAAGTCGGTGTTTCACCGGCTTCGTGAGAGAAAGTCTGAGTTTCTGACTAACGTGCGTTTACCGTATGATTACGTCTCTCTTAGATATGGCTACCCTCGGCCATACTTTAGGCCCTTGTTTGGCTTCGCCGACTTCATTAAGATTTAGCGGCCAACTACTTAGAATCTTGATAGCTTCGGCTATATCTTCAGTTAGCTTGAGTTAAACTTAATTAAGTTTAATTTCCTATTCATTTAAGTTCAAACCCAAGTGGAGGGTTTCCTGTAAGTTCCGAGTTAGGCACTGATTGTATTGATTCTGAGAAATAAACGGTAGTTAGCCCGTCTTAAGTCTTACGTGTCTGTTAACACACTTAAGCGATTATTCGCTTATTAGTGTTGTGGGGTTCAAAGATTGAACACTGAATAAAATAAGTAAAACCCCACAACCTTATTAAAAGAAGATTGCGAAATTCTCGATATATGATTTTCTGACATTTCTCAGAATTTGGAACTTTCACAATTCTTATTTATTTAAATAAGTTATCTTATTTACGCAATGTAAAGCTTAAAAATTAATTTTAGCCACAAAGTGATTATCGTTTCAGTTATAGAAAACTGTAAGACAACTTTCTAATCACGGTTTTTAGGGAATGATCTATATGTAAATTATCTTATAAATTTCGTAATTGTTTACAGAAAAGAGAGAACTCCTAAGCGAGCAAGGTCTGCAGGAAAAAGTATTAATAGAGACAACAAGCGTCACGCACGAAATATTACTCTTCCTGTCTAATAATTTCCGTGTATTCAGAATATATAACAAGGACAAACATAATTGTCACTTTCCTTAATGGAAGCAGCGATACATTAATGCGATAGGGTAGGTGAAATTGCATCTAATAGCCTTTCCGAGCGGGAAAGAGGAACAACGTAGCATTCGACATGTATGAGACGTTACAAGCGTTATTATTCTAAATGCTCTAATGGCTCAATTATACGGCTTGAATTTTGAACACAGCTTTTATGACGGAATTGTAGTTCGATTAAACCGGGATTTAATTGCGATAGGAATGAGATGCAGATTGAATGCGATAAAGCAGGAAAGAGATTAGATTTCAGAACACGAAATGCCTTTTCCCCTGAGGACGGGGCTGCGGTGCGAAGAATATCTAGTCTTCTTCCTTGTTCTAGTCTCTTTTCTGAGAATAAAAGTTATATCCTCATTTCGGAAAATTATTACTTTTTAGGTGGCAACGCAGTTAAACATTGCTGAAACTCATAATTATGGATTTAACGAAACAGCGTAATTTTGTTTTCTAATAAATGTTAAGTAATAAATATTTAGAACGAAAATTTAAATCTTCTCTGTCAATGAAGGGTTTACTGGCAATGGAAGGCATGGGTTTTAATATACATGAGATTCATTAGTTATTTACTTCGTTAAACTGCTCGCTTTAAGTATTGTTTCAGTAACAGATTCTATTTATCAGCATTATATACAGCAACTAACTGATATCCGCCCGCTTTGTTGGGCACACTCTCTATTTGAATGTAAACCTGGACTTATGTCTAATTTATTAACGAAATGTCTAATTTTGTATCGATAATTAATGTAAATTTTTTAAATTTAAAGTTGGGAAATATAGTGCTCGTCAGTGAATTTGTCGTACACAAATTTCCACATCACCCGTAGGTACTGTGTATTGGAATGCGTCCCCGTTATTTAACGCGGCGGGATCCCCAGTAGGTCTACACTACGAAAAATTGCCAGCAACTAAGGACATATTACGAGAATGTTTTAAATATTTGTTCATCTTTTAATTTATTAGATAAAATTTTTTAATCAATTATAATTATTTGTCTTTGATTTTTTATGTAGGGCAATTATAAATAACAAAAACAATATTTTTATTTTTCATCACACTAATTTATTTCTCTTAATAATAACCTTTATTTTTGTGAAAATTGCGATAACAGTTAAAATACATAAAACTGTTAAATAACATTCTTAAAACTTCTCGGTAGACAACATTCTTTGCACGTTTTTCTGGTTGAAGAACGATGAGATCCTCAGGTGAACTTAGTCTTGAACGCGCCACATAAAACTGACCATGAGAAAAAATAGTCATTTTGTAAATCTACGCCAGCTATATTCTTGTGCTTTATTGATAGTCATCGCAAAGCGAACTCTAACCGAAAACTTCAAAAGCTTAAAGATCTACGTAAAATCACGTAAGTTACGTAAAATACGTAAATTACATACATTCCGTTCTTAGTGCGCGTTTGCATCGTGGAATGAGTAATTTTAGTGATTTGCAAAATTTTAAGTTAATCCGGTGTATAGTTTCGGAGATCTCGTGATCAGTCAGTGGTATTTCGCTTATATATATAATCTCGTGATGAGTCAGTGGTATTTCGTCACGAGATCTCGGAAACTATACACTGAATTGACTTAAAATTTATATATATATATATACTGGGTGCGTCATAAATTCGTGCAAAGTTAAAAAATTCGTAATAAAAGAAGTAATGCACGGAAAAATTTTCTGTGTGCGCCATTATGGTCAGAAAGACATTGGATTTCTTTTCCATGCAAAAAAAAAGAAAAAAATCCAAAAGTAAACGCAGAGGGCGCTTACACATCATACTAAGACGTTTTATCCAAATCATGCAAACAGAAACAGACAATCAAACAGATCACAATAACATGACACTATGCATTTATTTTATAGTAACAGATGTTCAACATTCCCACCACCACAAGGTAATAGGCAAGCGAGGTGCGTGAAAGATTCCAACAGGAACGTCTTGACGTCGCGTGCAATGTGGGGCGGGGCACCATCCTGCATGAAAGTGACAACAGGTAAGGCATGTCTTTCTTGCAATACAAGCACAAGGTGGTCCCGCAGAAGAGTAAGATACCGTGCTGCAGTGACTGTACAGGTTTTCACGCTGGATACAGGACAGGGTTCTTCAAAAAAGAAAGGTCCAAGAATCAAAGACGCGGTGAAATCACAATAAAAAGTTACATGAGGAGAATGCAATGGCTGGCTCTGGTATTCACTAGGGTTTAACGTCTCCTAAATACGACTGTTTTGCATATTGACGTCACCATGCAGTGAAAAATGAACTTCATCCGTCCACATGACGTTCAGCAACCATTGTGGGTACCTTTCATTTGTGCCAGCGGCCATGTAGCAAACTTTTGTCACGCATCTGTATCTGCCGGTAATAACTGGTGAAGTCGCTGGATTTTGTATGGATACAGATCCAACATTCCGTGCAGAATACGTCGAATCGACGCTTCCGGAATCTCCGTTCTTCTCTCAGCTTCACGAGCACTGCTACTCCCCGTTGATGTCTGGGCTGCCATATCTTTCATGACACTTTGTACCACATAAACGTGGTCAGCTTTCAAGGGTGGTCTGCCACTTCGTTGACGATCCTCCAAACTCCCAGTTTCCTCAAAACGTCGTACTAAATTAAGTACCCATTCAATGAAATAGGGCTTTTTTGCGCTTTCAGTCCTTTCTCCGTGCGAAACTTTCGCAATGAAACAGTTGTGGATTTAACATTCTTGCAGAACAATTTAAACGTCCACACCCGATCTGGTAAAGAAAGCATTCTGCCGGCTTCGAATGACGGATCCGTTTCCAGCCAAGTGTTCTATTGATAGCCTGATTTGCATAAAATATCTCAGTATGTCAGTTACTTTTGCAAACACTTTTTCTTTCATGGAAAAAAATCCGATGTCTTTCTGACCATTTTGACTCAGAAAATTTTCCGTGCATTCCTTCTTTTATTACGAATTTTTGAACTTTGCACGAATTTATGATGCACCCGGTATATACATATATATATGTATATATATATATATATAGATAGATAGATAGATAGATAGATAGATATAGATAGATAGATAGATATAGATAGATAGATATAGATAGATAGATATAGATAGATAGATATAGATAGATAGATATAGATAGATAGATATAGATAGATAGATATAGATAGATAGATATAGATAGATAGATATAGATAGATATAGATAGATAGATATAGATAGATAGATATAGATAGATAGAGATAGATAGATAGAGATAGATAGATAGAGATAGATAGATAGATAGATATAGATAGATAGATAGATAGATATAGA
>KK117288.1:3955-35139 GCA_000611955.2 Stegodyphus mimosarum | reverse complement strand
ATATAGAATTTTCAGTCCTCCTTGCGTTAAACACATTTAAGGAAAAACTAAATCGCAAAAATGCCAAAATCAAAAGTAAACTCTTTAGGTATTGAAAAACCAGTTACTGTTATTGATAGCAGATTAATAGCTTATCAAGGGGATAAACCAATCTACCATCCATTAACAGTAACTAAAATAAGAGAGAGTGTTTCATCTTACTTCCAAGTGAGCATCAAATTATTTGATAGATTCAAAACACTAATTGATACTCAATCAAAATAAAGATACTAGTCACTAAATCAAAAGAATCCAGTTAAAAGGCAAATAATCTATAACATTAAAATTTTTTTACTAAGAACGCAATTAATGTAAACGAGATGCTTACTCTAGAAGACATATCCCCTACACTCTCTTTTCATTTCAACTACAAAATTAAAACAAAAGTAGATTTAAGAACAAATTTTAAAAAATCATAAGAAGATTAAAAGAAATAATCCATAAAATTAAATTAAAAACTGTAGTAAAAAACAAACTAGTAAGCAAATTATTCTGCTATCAATAACAGTAACTGGTTTTTCAATACTTAAAAAGTTTACTTTTGATTTTGGCATTTTTGCGATTTAGTTTTTCCTTAACTGTGTTTAACGCAAGGAGGATTGAAAATTCTATATTTTTTTTTTTTTTAAATTCTGAAAAATACCTTTTCAAAGATGTTTTTAAATTGAATTTCCGTTGCTTGGAGAAGTAATATGTAGAGTTTTCTTTTTATAATTTATAGTGAATTATTGCTTTACTACTTTGCAGCTTTAGCGGAAGTCTTGGGCTTGTTAATTTACTTTTAATTACTTTTATTATATATATGTATATATGTCCACTATGTTACTTGGCTCAGTGAGCTCAGTTTCGTTATTCTTATATGTTTGTAAACTGTGCATTTTTTGCTTTAAAAAGGATTGAATTATGTTGTTCTTATCTTCCGGTTAAGGGTTTTATGTCTTTAGCAAATCTGTATGCAATATTTTTAGAATTATCAACAATTTAAAAGTTGTTTAGGTGCGGCTAAGCCTAATATTTTTGGCCATAGCAGCCATAATTGTTTACATTTGAAACCTGGCAGAATAGTGGATCTGTTGCCAATCTAGACAAACTAAGCTTGACAACAACAAAGATAGCGACTTTTTTTATTATTAAGGATTAAATCATGTGTAATCCATTCCGGAATTTATGCTAGGAAATAAGTGTTTAAGATTTACTTCGTAATTTTTAATATAGATATTTTGAGTTTTTATGTATTTTTGCTTTGTCGCGAAGTGAGAACTAAATTAATTGAATGAGAAATGCTGATTTTTTTTTTGTGTAATTTCCTTTACACGTCGTTTGAGATGCGAGACAAACTATTCGAGAGTTTCGGGCTTGAGTTCCGGCGATGGTATTGCACATTTTTTACGTCTCCTTTTTGCAAAATAACCTAATGACTCTACAGTAGATAGGAGGGCCCACCAGCGGCCGAGCGGTAAAGACACTGAACATTGGTATTTCGGTCCGAGGTTCGAATTCCGCGAACGGGCTGGCTGCGTGGGCGTTTTCGTGGTTTTCCCCATGTGTAACGTGTATACGAGAGAGTTTCCCATAGAAAGTCGTCCACGAAGGCATCCCTCCCTTTAGGCAGATAGCCCTCGTGTGCATTGTCATAATTGAATAACCTAACCTAACCTAAAGTAGATAGGAAAAAAGTATGGTGTAATTCCTTGAAATAAGATAGAGGCTTTCAAAAATTTCTTCGGATATTGGAAGTATATTTCTGAGGCTGAAGATCGACTGATTTAGGAAGATGTTTCAGTCTTGAACTCACAGTTTTTCTTAGAAAATATATACATGAATCTATTCATATAGAAAGTAAAAAAGAATAGCTGCTAATATTTTATGGAAATGCAGTCAAACATTTCAAAAATGTTTAGCGATGCAGCGCTATTTTGAAAATCTAGGAAATCGCCTGAATGATTGATCCGCGCGATAGAAGAAAACGCGAAACATATTTGGGGTGTCAAAACAAAGTAAGTAAAAATGAAATGTTAAACAGAAATGACGAAAATTAATTCCTTGATGAATTAAATCAGAATTCAAGAAACACTGAATATCATTTTAAAGATGTCTCATATTTTAGTCATTTTACTGAGTAACAAACAGTACGAATTTTAGGTGATGATAAACATGATAATTACGCATGGAGTGTATAGCACAGATAAAATGGAGCAAAAAACTATCAAAATAGTAATATTAAGTTCGCGAACCGAACCACAAAAGTTCTGATTTTTGGATCATCTGGTATATTTGTTTTTTATCAGACAAAGTGAGTACATTTTTGCAGACATATTTTATGCACCACTCTTCCGTTGTACAGACATTAAGTTTTTTAGCTGAAAAATGAGAAGCGCCTTCGCCGGGAATCGAACCACGAACCTCTCGGTTAAGCGTCGAGTGTGCTGACCACTACACCACGAAGGCATGCGAAGAAGAGGGAGAAATACCTTTTATACTCCCCCTTTTAAAGGATGACTGGGGTTTGGGGGACCCAGCCGTCAAATTCTGGTGGTGGAGAATCATCATTCACCCCCTTTTTCAGTTCGGGCGCCATTATAAAGACATTAGGTTTTTTAGAAACCGGAGAGAATAAAAATGAGCAACGCCTTCGCCGGGAATCGAACCACGGATCTCTCGGTTACTCGTCGAGTGTGCTGTCCACTGTACCACGAAGGCATGCAAAGAAGGCGGGAGAAATATCTTTTACAATGTACAAGTGTACATGCATGCAAACTAATAACCAATTGCAAATGTTTATCAAAGATCTACTTTCGTTTAGTACGCTTATGTATGACGGGCGCTAAAGATGTATTTTAATTTGTCTTAACGAAGAGTTATTAACGCATTATTCGATAGGAACTGGTAATGACTGAATCATAGATATGAGAAATTGAAAATTATGGTTCTTAAGTATGGTTTTAAGTTTGTATTATGAAATCTACATCGAGACAATAAAATTCATCTGAATCACATCGAATGTTTAATTATTTCTTGCAGAATGAGAAAGATTTTAAATATACAAAATACTTGAAGATTTTTAGACCAAATTATAATTGACGAAATAGTATGAATTCAAGAGTTCATGTAATTGATTGTATAATCTTTTATGTAATTGGTTTAAGGAAAGGAAATTTGTAGTTTGACGTGCTTGAAATATTTAATTTGAAATTTTTTATTCATTTTAAATTTGGGACGTTTCGAAAGTGTTTCATTCGTTCATTTGAAAAATTCATAAGTTCATTGAGGTAAAACTTTAGTTAAACTCGAATAATAATAATAATGATAATAATAATGTGCATGTTAATTACTTTATTTTAAGTATCCCAGAAAAGCATATGAATTTTATCTGATTTGAAATGAAATATTCAAAATTTATGTTACTACCAATGGAATTCTACTTCATGATATAGATTTAAAAAATGATAAGCATGAGAAAATTAAGTGCGAAAAAAATTAACATTTTCAGCCCATTAGAAACCATACAGGGGTGACAGCGCCTTTTTTTTAAACGAACACACATTTTTTTTCAAAAATAACTGCAAATATGTTTCTTCTGAGACATTATATGTTTATTTTGTAACTAACTGGGATATTTTAACTTTAGAGTAAATAGTTTAAAATTAATTTAAAGTATACAGAAGTCACAGCTTCGTATTGCTTCGAAACATACTATTCATCCCGATTTTATTAAAATGAGTTAATTGGTCATAAAATTTTAATGAAATCGTTTTATAAAATACATTTAAAGCCAAAAAGAGTCAACTTGAAATATTTACAGCTAGTTAAAACAATGAAATACTTTAAATTCATAAACTCTTGAATTCCGTATTTACACTGTGAAATAATGGTTCAAATTTTTGATAAATTTAGAAACATTTTTGATTTCAGATATAACGCGCTTCATTGAGAATAGATCGAAATTCGTGATCGTGTTCATTTAGTTTTAGCAGTTATTTCGGCTTCAGATAATTTAATATTGCAACGAAATTTTCGTTCATATTTTGAACGCGTTTCAAGCTAAGAGACTTCACGATTAGGAACACTTCTACATCGGTAGTTTAATTGGATTAAAAGTTAGGATAAATTGAAAAGTTAGTTATAATGGACTTGATCTGAATAATAAAATGTTTGCTTAATTTAAATCAGTTTCCCAATAATAGCGAACTAATTTATGTTTTAATTTCCGTAGCATTAAATGCTGGCACACAGTTGACGTTAAACCATAAATTATACAGATACGACTCTGCGTATGCAAGAATTTATGTTATCACAGCTGCGAGCTTCTGCTGTTATTGAATTTTCTACTATAAGTAGAGATTTCTAATTATTTTTCTAAGCACAGTTTTTTAAATGCGAATAAATAAGTTTTAACATATATTATTATTAAAAATATGTATCTAAACATTATAAATTGATTTTAATAAATGTTTCTTCTATAAATAAAGTTTCGTAGAAATAAATGTAGGCCATTTAAATATAAAAACATTCAGTCAGTTAAGTAACTTTAACTAGTAATTTAAACAACTAAATTTGTAAGGTTTTAGTTTAAACTAACAACGTTTTATTTTAATTTCCTCTTCCCTATGTGTTCTCATTTCAACTTCCCGTTAGAATAAGCGCGCGTTTCAGCTTTATGCTAATTTGAAGTGGAGCCAAGTTTCAATTTAAGCGATAGGTTGGAACCTTTCAGAGTGGAGAGCTTTTAGTCTCAGACCACTGCTGCTCTGTTCGACGTTCGCCTGACCAGCTAGTATTTAAATTCTAAGCCTTAGCGTTGTTACGCTATTACTTACTGAAATAATCTAAGTGCGTTAGTATTAGCTACATCTTGCTACGCACCATTGATCGTGTAGCATAGAGGCCAACCTCGCGTTCATAGCTCTGTGAGCAACGACTACTTAGTTTCTATTTAACTTTAATTTAAATTATTTGATTGTTCAGTTTAGACACAAGTGCGGCCATTATTTTCTGTATCCCTCCCGAGTTGGGAATAACGAGTGGCTGTATATAATTGTGGTTTAATAAAAGAGGATTTTAAATCCTTATGTGCAGTTCTTCCACCACTTAACCACAGTTTTCTATCACAGAACATAGCTGCATTCAGCTCCCTGTTCAAGATCAGGACTTAAAGTATTTCACGAATATGTTTGCCAAGAGTATGCCACGAACACTCAGTCCTGACAAACTAGTAACTTAACATGTTTTGCCACTGGAAACCCAGGTAAATGAAACAGAGAAAATACTCTAAAGGATTAAAAATATTAGTAAGAATTCCTTGTTTGCTTCGCTTTTAAACAAAGAGAAGCGATATTCGGAAATACAGGGTGGTCATAAAGAAACTCTGGCGACATCATTTGGTCATAAAGCAACTTCTAGCTTCCGGTTAACCGATGGAGATGAGATTGTGAATATAGTTATTCGGAGGTAGGCGCTGGAGATTCTGTGCATCGCAACGCAAGGGCGTTCACAGTTACTATTATAGTTCCAGAAACTCGAAAATGTCGAATGGCAACGCCAACGTTTTCGGCTCGCAAAATGTTCAGCGCATGCGAAAACCCTAAATAGCACTGGAATGGTGCCGATATGTCCAAAAACTGGACATATCGTAAAATACATACCCAAAAAAGAGTTCTAGAAATCAGCCAATGAAACACGATCTAGGACAACGCAGAAGATTTGCATATGACAGAAACAAAACACCGATCACTTATGATAACACATATCAGACAAAAGAATGCCTTTATTTAGATCAAACATTTTCCAGATGGGTGTCATCACAGGCAATTACGCATTGCATCGGGAGAGGGTGGTCAACACTGCTGAACGCAACATTGCATCAGGGATGTTTACAATTTCACGCCGTATAGCATCCTTTAAATCCGACAATCATATATTATTATAATTATAATTGATTATTTGATTATAACTGACAATTCTAATCATTTGCATATCTCACCTCCGCTAATGCATGTTGTAAATTTCATGTTATTTGCATGCTTCCTTCAGGGTGTTGCATTTACGGTGGCCAGCAGTGTACATACTTGGGTAAGTTTAAGTTTACAATCTTAACTTAGTTCCTTTGCTGAAATAGTGTTGCCGAAATCAGAACGTAAAAATGCCCATCGGTCAAACTAACCGATGTGTACTTAAAGTGTTAGATGAAGAAATATGCATGGAAAAACAAGACGGATTCGTAGATCCAGAAAAACGAAATAAAGTTTGTAAATTATAGAAGTCGATTTATGGTCTCAAAGAAGCATTTGGGTGCATGAATGCAGTAACTGAAAATACACTTAAGAATATAGGGTTCAATTAAAGCAAAGTGGATCCGTGTCTTTTCGCTAAAGGGAATCGTGATAAAAGGATTTATGTAATTGCGTATTTTGGTGATATTTTAATAAGCTCTAAAGAAGAAGGACTAATTCTTTAAGTGATTAACAATTTAAAGAAACTCTTATGAAATAACACGGCTTGGTGAATCTGAATATTTCGTAGGCATGGACATAAATCGAAAGGAAGAGGGAGAAAGTATCTCAGGAAAATAAAATAGACCGACCTGTCAAACAGTCTCAACTTGAAAAAGCAAAACCTACTAGTACACCAATGGCAACATATTATATTCTAAACAAGGAAACAATAAACTTCTACCTTTAAATGATAAATTTCGCCAAGCTATCGGAAGGCGTTTTGATACACTGGTGAAATAAATTAAGAGAATTTTCATATTTGATCTACGATCTTCAGAACTACTGGACGGATTTTAATAAAATTTGGTGTGAACATAGGTTTATATAATACAAACTAAATAAGCTTTCAACAGTTATAATAGGCAAACATGTTCGTGTGTAACACTCATGGGAGTCTGAAGGTCTGAGACAGCGGTTGCAAAAGACACAAAAGAAATGGGTCAGTAGGGGGTATGGTCCCCTCTTACAGCTATACAAGCCACGTAGCGTGATGTCATATTGGAAATAAGGCAGTGTATTAGTGCCTGTGGTAATTGGTCTTACTCATTCAGCAATGCTGTTTTCAGTTCCGGGATGGTTCTCGAAAGGGGTTGCGGGTTGCCATTGCCCTTCCCAGAGCGTCCCAGACATGTTCGATCGGGTTGAGGTCAGGAAACCTGGCTGACCAATCCATCCGGCGAACATCCTCACTCTCGAGAAATTCGTCGATCAGAAGAGCTTTATGAGGCTTCACGTTATCGTCCTGTAAAATGAATTCGGGGCCAACTGCACCCCGGAAAAAGCGCACATAAGGCTCCAAGACCTCATCCCTATACCTCACACCAGTCACAGAGCCTCTGTTAAAGACGTGAAGAGGTGTGCGGCCATCCAACACGATGCCTGCCCAGACCATTACACCGCCACCGCCATAATTGTTGATTCCGCGGACATTGGAGGGTAGGTGGGGGTCGTTGGCTCTCTCCATATGAAAGTACGGCCAGAATTGGTTTTAGGCTAAAACGGGACTCATCGGTGAACAGAACGGTCGCCCATTGCTCGGTACTCCAATCACTGTACTGCTTACACCATGCTAATTTGACTCTCCTATCCGTAGACGTGAGCGGGGGCTACAGAGCCGGTTTTCTAACAAACAACCCTCTCTCATTCAGTCTTTTGGAAACAGTCACCCTTCTTACACGGGTTCCTGTGGCTGCATACAGGTCCGTGGCTTTTTCACAGATTTTCTAATAAAAAATCTCTCATCACGTTTAGTTAACTTTCTCCGATCGACCTTTTCTTACCTTATTTTCAATCCGATTTTCTTCTTTAAAGCGTTTTATCACATACTGCACTGTAGAATGGGATAAATTAAATAATTCAGCGGTATGTCAAATTGATTTACCACTACTATGGTATCAATTTTCGAATGCTGTTTGTAATTTCTTTACGACTGCGACCCATTTTTCAATAATAAATAGAATACTATGAAGTAAACAGAAAAAAAAAATTAAAGCAAACGATTTTTTAAATGCCGCCCCAATGCAAAAATTAAAAAAAGCCGCAAACGATCATTCTAATTTTGATTTTATGCGAAAATATTTCAGCGTAGAAAGACTGGTGAGATAAAATATTTGTCATTTTTTGATTTTTTTCTTAAAAATAAAGTTTCGTTATATTATAAAAATATTTCATGTAATTTCGTTACGAATAGATTATAAACCTTACTATTAAAATCTTGTTCGAAAGTTTACTTTTAATTAATGGATAGAGCCCTATTTCAATGAAATTCATAAGTGTACAAACACTTTTGGGAGTCACTGTATCCGCGCTAGTAGTTCTGACACTCATTTTACTTAAAATAGGTGTTTTTGTGTTGGGATGTTATGTATTGATACTTACTGAACTTATTCCATATTTATTGAAAGGTTCCTAAATGCTATGTGCAAACGTAGTGTGTTGAAGAAGCCTGGTATTTGTTGCGATGAAGGCTGTGATGCGGTAAATTGCATAATCAGCGCTTAAGTTAAAAAAATTTGCATTTGAGTGTTAAGTGCATATATCACTGTTAACAGAACTAAATAGTACTTAAATTACAGATACGTGTTAGGAAAAGTTTCAGTTATTAGATTCTTATCAGCAGGCAGACCAATATTGTACTGTGAGTGCTCTGAATTCCATAATTAGTTGCTTCTTTGTCGCATATTATACAGCAACATATGACGTAAATAAGAAACAGAAAGTATAAAGTGAGATCCACATAAAATAATGCGTACTAAATTAAATGCCTGTATTTTTTCTCTCATTTTCACAATTACTTTTGTCGGTCCTATTAGTTAACGATTAATTTATCTCCTGAAACTTTCATGTAAATATTTCATGTCATTCACAATACATTAAACATGTCTTAAGTGCCTGTAGTTATAAAATTTCATTTCATTTCTCGACAAAAATTGTAATATTTATGACAACCTTCCACGGGTAAAGAATGCAAATACGCTCATATTTGTTTCCGATAACATATTCTTATTTTATGCACACGTCTTTATCTTTCCGATGTCGAATCAATTGGAGACGGATAGCAACCAATTTCTTGTCGGCACGCATGCAGATAAAAATAGTGACTTTGGAATGTCAATAGATAAGACTTTTTATTTCTGAAAGAGACAAATTCCGAATAGAAATCTTAAATGTGATTTATATTACAGAATTAAACTTCCCACTATTCTTTTTGATCAGCAACACGTAATTTAGTCCTCTATCGCTAGATGGGAAGCATATTTAGTATTGTCACATCACGGTGCAATGTTGAGTTATCCTCAGACGCAGCGGGAATTTGTAAGCGGAAATTGACTTACTAATATATATGCAGGATGTATTCGCATAATTCATGGAGAGTGTTTCGTGCAGTCGGTATTTTTTTCTTTCTTTATACTTTTTTTTCAGGGGGGGCGGTTTGTTTTGAGAGGGTTTTTCAGCTTTCGTAGGTTAGAGAAATCTCATTCTTTTTCAAAAGATGAAGTTTATTATCTTGGTTTTCCATACATTTAAATTATTTCCGTGGCAGACGATACATTTCTGATGTGCAAAGAATTTCATTTCCAATTCGAGCATAATAATTCATGGTTTCCGGAAAAAAGAGCTGAACAGATTTTGTGATGAAGAATGAAACACAGATTTTCCTTTTTCATGACGAAAGCAAAGGCAAGAATGTAAAACGCATCATATTATCTCAATCTTTACATTTTCTTGTCTTCATAGAAAAATTGTGATACAGAATGTTTCTTTTAATATTAAATATATCTGCCTTAGATATCTGTGCAACTCGGATGCTTTGCATTTAAATCCGATTTTATCATGTTTAGGTGGTAAACATTATGTAACACTGAAATTAGTTTCCTTATAAATACCGCGTTATATAAAATAAAGAAATTTCAAGATAAAAAGGTTAGTCTCAATATTTTACTAAGAACAAAGTGTTTTACTTTCATAAATTTCAAAAATATATTTATTGAAATATGAGTCACTGATCAACTGCATTATTCATGAACGATGAATATTGTACGTTGATATTCGTATCGCTAATATGCAAAACTAAAGAATAATGTTTTTTTCAATAGAAAGTACTATTTTAATCTTTTTTACTTCCTTGTACGAAGTAAAAAGGAAGTATCGTAACCGCGAAAAATTTCGGGTACTATATTTCAACTAAAATATCTATTTTGACCACTACCGAATGCACCTTTACGATGTTTTCGAGTGACAACGCTATGTAAGGACAGAATAAAAGACTCTTTTACCCCAAAAAATTATAAAAATGGTTTAAAATGGATTCTGAAGAGATTTTTTCGTGGCGTCTGTGCGTGCGTATGTACCTCGCATAACTCAAAAACGAGTACCTCAGAATGGTGAAATTCTGTACATATGAGTGCTTTAACATGTAGATATGCACCTCCTATTTTGGTTGCAATCGGCCGCACCAAAAGTATATAGTACCAAATGTATATATATATCCACTCTGTTACTCGGCTCTGTGAGCTCAGTTTCTTTATTTTTATGAATTTGTCAATTGCGCATTTTTTTGCTTTAAAAATGACTGAAATATGTTGTTCTTATCTTTGGGTTAAGATTTTTATGTCTTAGTTAACCTGCATGCAATAATTTTGGAATTACGAACAATTTAAAAGTTTTTTAATGTGCGGCTAAGCCTAATTTTTGGTTATGATAGCGGACATATTTGTTTACATTTGAAGCTTAGCAGAATAGTGAATTTGTTGCCAATCTAGAGAAACTAAGCTTTGCAATAACAAAGTAACGTCTTTTATTATTGCGAATTAAATTATTCTTGATTCATTCTGGAGTTATTTAGATGATTAGATGTCTCAAGTGTAAAATTTTTTAATTTATACATTCTCTTCTTTTACTAGGTAGTATATTTTTAATAATCGACGGGTATCGACGTTTCGGACATAAGAAATGTCTGTAATAGATTATTTCATTTCTACTTTTTGCGTAATAACTACATTCGTTTAATACGGTGCAGTAATCCAACCTTAATTATGATCATTACCGGCACACTTTACAGAATATTCATGGAAAGTGCAGCTGGTAACTCAGACGTACTGCTATCAGCTTATTTAAGCCATCCACAAGTCCACAAATATTTCTGCTGAGAACTAGTATTTTCATAGGCGAGGGCAACGAAAGTACTGGTTGAAGAAGGCAGTGCATAGGCTCTTCTTTTAATTTAAAACCGAAACTATCTTTTTCGGGGCTGCATAGCTTTATTTTTCACCTGAAAAGAATCTCTTTCATTCTGAAAAGAATGATAAAGAGCATGTTGTAAAGTATCGTGTATTTTTCATACCATGAGCTACAGCGCATCTCAGTTGATTCAAGCAATGATAATTTTCTCTGCAACTTTCAATTTCAAAAATGTATTTTCTTAATTTGATTAATATTTTATTTATTTACAGAACTTCATGGGAATGATATTGTTACTTACATTTTCTAACCTTTCGTAATAAGCGTAATCAGATAATATTTGATTAAAATCTTTAATTTGCCAGTAACATTATTCATGAGGAATTATTATTTTATATTTTTTTTTCTCGCGGTTCCCTATATTATAAGTGTATTCAAGATTTTAGAAAGTACTTCTAATTTTATACCGAAATTCCATTATACTCATACTCCAGAATTAATGCTTCAGTAAGAAATTTCAAACATATATTTGAGACACTAATTTTCAAACGGAAGGGAATAAATTCCACTGGAAATATTTCGTCCGACAAGCGCATTAAAGGATTAAAGACAGTATCGTTTTCAGACATCAAAGGTGCGAAATCCTTTAACGGAGGAAATCTAAGAAAAGAGTGAAGCGTATGTTACAGTTGAAACGAAAGTTTGCAGAAGTTTAAAGCAGTGCCATTTTCGAAAGCTTTCTCTTGTGTTTGAGAAACCAAGCAGTCTATGCGAAATCATTCTATTGTTGTAAATATGTTTCTGGTTGAGAGAGACAAATGACTTTGTCGTTGATTTATTTTGCAGAATTTATTTTAACTAAAGATGAGCAAGAATATTTCTGTTTCAAAAGAAGATTCACATGCGAATATATAATTTAAACAAACTGTGTTCAGAAAACTTGCAATTACCTGAAGAGCTTTTCTACTTTTGGAATTAAAAAAGAAAGTACTTTATAATGGTTAGAAGCGTTTATATTCGAAACCGATGAACGGTTTTCTTTCCTGATATTTAACTTTTGGCTTATGTCCGTAAACATCTTTCCTATAGAAATTTAACAATCAGGGATTTGTCTAATAAATTACAATACAAAAAATACTTATATTTAAAGGAAGATCTTGTTGATGTTATCTTGCTGAGATTTTTATTTAAGGGGCCACTAATGCCTTGGCTTCAAGAAAAATGCATCAAAAACTAAGAGTACTCATTAAGATTAAAAAAAACTATCAGTGAATTGCGAAGTCCTTATTGAAGTTCAAAAAAGATTATTAACGGTGAAAATGGTTCAGTGTTTTACTAACGAGACATCTAACCTTTATTATTGTACAAAGACTTCGGTTAAGTTTAAAATAATTATTCAAACTTTACAATGCGTTTATTCAGAAACTCGTAAATGAAAGATGAGTGTAATAATGTCCCAATAGTAAGATTTAAATCAATTACGTTATTGGATTTTTATGTCTTATAGGCTATGTTTAATAATAAAAGTTAGTTTTTCCTTTTAGACGAATTTATACCAGCAGTGTTTCGATTATGAGCGTAGCGTCACTATATTCCTGAGCTAATAATATTACTCACAGCTCCGAAGATACAGGATACTCAAGTATTAGCAATACTCTAAATTTCAGTAAGCTGAAATTCTTCAGTGTGAGGAAAATATCAGAGAGTGAAAAAAATTGCAAAATACAATGCTGCCCACCGTAAATGCAACACCCTGAAGGAAGCATGCAAATAACATGAAATTTACAACATGCATTAGCGGAGGTGAGATATGCAAATTATTAGAATTCCAGCGCAGACGCACATCACGCGAGCATGGTGCGCCACTTGAAAGCGCTATTTAAGACTTGGAGTTTTCGACGATTTCAAGTTCGGCAATTGTGTTTTTCTTGAGGTTTTTTCAAAAAAAAAACGATCAATTATGCCTCGTAGTAAAGAGCGGTCATCGTTTGATCAAATATCCGAGTTCGCCAGAGAAAGGATAGTGGCCTACCGAGAGTGTGGATTATCTTTGAGGGAAATCTGTAGTCGTGTTGGACGAAACCAAACAACTGGAATGCGGATATGTGACCGCTGTGACCGCTGGATGCAGGAGGGTACGACGGACCGACGTGTTTGATCGCATCCACCTCAGTGCACCACTTCACGTGATGACAGGAACATTGTGCGCATGGCAGTGACGAATCGCTCAGTCGCATCACGAAACATAGCACAGCACATTCAGTCTGTAACCTATCAACCAGTGTCTGCGCGTACCATTCGACGCCGTTTACAGCAGAGTGGTCTGTCCGCAAGACGTCCATTGCTTCGTCTACCCTTGACGCAGAACCACAGACGTTTCCACCGCCAGTGGTGCGATGAAAGAAGGATGGTGGACAGCAGAATGGAATGAAATGCTCTTTACTAACGAGTCACGCTTCTGTCTGCAACACCACGATGATCGGATTCGAGTCTGGAGACACCGTAGAGAGAGGATGCTGAACAGCTTAACAGCTTAACTGAACAGCTGAAGACGAGGTATTGAAAATAATGGTTGCGTAATATTTATGTGTGTTCAAGATTTTGTTAAAGAAAATGTACTTCTCTTTAGGCCCTAAGGTTAAAAACTGAGATTTAATAGGAAAATGCTTTATGTACTATTTGTCTTAATTCAACTTGATCACTTATCTGCTCTGTCTTCGTATAGGTATAAAGACAACGCAATTGTTTTCCTCGTAATTACGATCATAAAAATGTGAATTTTAGTAAAATTGAATTAAGGGATAAATTAGAAAGAGGGAATATGTTCCTTTATGTTTAAGTAAGTTTTTAAACATTTCAGTTTACTAAGTCTGTACCGTGGCGGTACTTTACTTTAGTACCGTACCGGTACAGAACACTTCGCATTCGTTTCATGCTTTTTGTAAAAGAGGTGCTACAATTTATGTATAATTTCTTTAAAATTATTTACATGGATACAAAATTCGTAGCAATACTAGTGCCAGATGTATTGTTTTCCTAAAAAGGCCAAAATTTGCGTGGCTTATAAAAATAATAGCGAAGATAATTGTTTAACTTCAAATTTTAAACATTCTAATAGAAGAAAGTTTAGAAGCTGAGGTGAAACTTATAAATAGTTCAAAATATTCATTCCGTAAATTCAATTCTAGCATTGCTGAAGATACTCTGATACGATTTGGAATACTATAACTAAAATATTCTTGTATCAGGGTATATAAATTACAGCGCGTTTTTGCTTTAGTTATGTCCAATTAGATATATTTAAATTGCGACATTTGTGACAGATGCAATGTTTGTATCAAGAGAATTGTTAGTAAAATTATGTCTATTATTAACTTAAGTAATTATAAATATTCATGACAGAAGAAAATGCAGATAAGATTACTCTCTTTTGCGTCATGAGATGTTGTTTTTAATTTGTTTTTATTTCTGCTAAATTATAAGAAATTAAGTAGTAAATTTAGCCGAATTAATTTTTTTAAAACAATTCTGCTAAATTATAAGAAATTTTCTTAAATGCATGAATTAAATTTTTCGTTGTTGAAGGATTTAAAATTATTCCATAAATGTATGCTTGTAACAACATATGAACATTTAAAAAATCTCTTTGAGTCTTGCTTTCGAACTTTGAAATTACAGAATGCCTTCTAGAAAATGTGAAGCATTCGGAGGGAAGGATGATCGAAAAGGAGAAATAAAAAACTTCCTTAAACTATTTTTCTATTATCGTTGGAATCATTTCAAGAATTTCCTTTTTTTGTTCGGAAATCTCATAATATTTATTGTTGTTATCCGAAAAATGGAACTGCAGGAATCTTCTTTGAGATATGGACAGGAATGGTGGAATGAACTTAGGTGATTTTGAATATTAATTCCATTTCATTTCTGTAGTGATGAAACTGTCCTTCGGGATTTATGTATAGACCATACTTACGGCAAGTATGTCATTTTTCACTTAAATCTACAAGCCAATTTTATAGCTTGCAGCCAGAAAGAAGCTTGGAATATCACGCTGAGAAAGAAATCACCTTTAGTGCCCCCAAAAAATAAATAAATTAAATAAAATAAAATAAAGTTATTTTTCACCACGCGAAAAATGAAGATTTTGGATTTGTTCGCAGTCATTTTATTGAGTTTTTTCTGAATTGGATGCAAACATTTCTTTCAAATTGTGTTTTCAATTACAGAGTTTCCCTGTGTGCATTGTTCCCCCTTTTTATGTTTAGTGAATTTACTAGATAGGTAGAAGCAAATATTAAAATTTTGTTTTTAGTTGAAAGAAATATATGGGAGGCAACTTAAGGCAGAACGAGCGTAATTACGTAAATAAATCCTGCGCATGGAGAAAAAGTTATTAGTTTGCATTTTTGTTATCGATTTTAAAGGA
The DNA here is from genome assembly GCA_000611955.2 of Stegodyphus mimosarum. Taxonomy (NCBI): domain Eukaryota; kingdom Metazoa; phylum Arthropoda; class Arachnida; order Araneae; family Eresidae; genus Stegodyphus; species Stegodyphus mimosarum. Next base: position 19,503 of record KK117288.1, on the reverse strand, counting down.
AAGTGTCTAACTAATAAGAAAAAAGCTTGAATATATAGAAAGGCCAAATAATTTTTGAAGACATGAATGATTAATATTAACATTTGATGCAATTCTTTTGTCAGTAAGGAAATTTCAGATTTCTTTTTAATGAAACGCACTCAAAACTGTGCGTTAAAAAACTAAAAGAAAGAATATTTCTTCAATTAAAAATCAAAAAAGCGGACCAAATAAATAAACAAAAGTACATTTCTTTCCTTAAAACGAGACCCGTTCAGATGTAATGGAAATATCGATTTCGTTTTGTTAAGAACGAAAAGAAAGGCGAACTTGTACGGGTTTATAAAAACAAAGAAAATTTATACTCGATAATGAATTCACGAAGGCAAAATAAAAGTGTGATTTTTTTTTATTTGAACAACTATTTGCTATAAATAATATTTTCGTGAGGTAATTACATAAAATTAATAATGAGCAAAAACTTGTTCGTAACAGACTGTTTTATTATACAGTATTTTATATTAACCATTGGTCTATTCATGACCTAAAGGTGACATAATTGAAAAATTATCAACTGAAGATGAACTATTTGCACGATCTTGGTACTTTTTAATTACATTTAAAGCAATTTTATGGAGAAGTATTAGCACCTCTGTAAATGAATTTCTTCATCAATAAAAATAGAATTGCCGTAAAACGATTTTGAGATTCCGTAAATAGTTTGTAAAATCGCAATCAGTTGTAATTAAATATAAATTTCGAAATATTTGATAAACTCAGTATAGCGCAATGGTTCTTTTCTACATCGAAACGCGTTGTTTTATCATTTATTTCTGATTGTGCAAGAACAATAGTAAGAAAATCCTAACATCTTGTCAGATGTTTCTCAAAACGATCCTAAATTACGCAACAATTTGCTTATGTTTCCGATATCAATGTAATATGTATCCCCATAAATGTTCTCAAATTTTAAACTTATTCTTGTTCATCTTTCGGAAATATGCAAAACTGCCAATTTTTAATTCATAATATTTTTGTCATTCACAATATGGCATCTTGGTGCGCTGGTGTTCGTATGTTGATTATCCTTGGTAACAAATCATTGTAACAGTTTTGTTTTAGTTTCATATCGTTTTTGCCTTCCTTCATAAAAAATTATCTTGCTTGATCTTTATTTGTAGATAAATCCCATATTCAATGCATTACAATCTACTGTGACTCTTAGAACTTATGTATTTTATTCACTATCACTATATTGTATCTTTACACATTTGCCATTATCAACCTATGTGCATGATCGGTGATCAAGTGGTGAAGACTGCTAAATCCAATTAGTTCGACTCACATTCAACATTTGGCAAACGCGCTGACTTCAAGAATATTATACTTTAGTAAATTTCGACAATGTAGATTGTAAATAAATATAAGCAGATTTCTTTAGAAGGTCCTCCAGGAATGCATCCCATCTGTTAAGCCCCCTCAGGGTATCACTTTTGTGAGCACGGGTGTGGCAATCCCAAGGTACCCTAGCCCTTCAGGGGTCATCTTCTTGGTGAGACGGGTGTCACGATCCCAGAGCCCCAGTGATCTATGCTCTTTTCCGTCTCCTCTCCTCTGAGCTGAAACTTTTTTCATTGCCTTTTCCCTTGTAGGTTTCCTCTTCGGAAGTTGGAGCGCGTCACTAGAAACTAGAACAGGCCTTGTCTCTAGTTTTTGAGTGGCGAGAAAACTACTCACGTGTTTCCGTGCTTGGAGACCCGAGTAGCTGGAAAGGAGAGTCCTGGTAGTTGAGGGGCGAGGTACTGTCCCCAACCCACTGCTTTGGCCTCTGCTTCAGCTAAACCGGAGGCACCTTGTTGTCCTCACAGGTGTCAATCGGCTGTTCACTATTCCTTGTGTCAGTGGCTTGGGGATAAGTTCTCGAGAGACTGTGGGGCTTCAGTTTACATATAGGTTCAGCTAGTCCTAACACAGCTAGCAATGTTTTCAATGGCAGCACTGCGCTATTTTGTAAAGAGTTCAAGGGTGACCACCCAACATTTTTTCCCTCATGCCGCTCCTCATGAAATCTGAAAAACGTTCAGGCAACCAAAGTAACAAGGAACAAATTTTACGCTGAAGCCAAAAGGATAGTTGAAAATTCACAACCACTATTAAATAAATCTTTCTCTGCTGCTGTAATGTTAACGAGGCCTATAAGGTATTTCTCCCGCCTTCTTAGAATGTCTTCGTGGCATAGGGGTCAGCCCGCTTGGTGCACTTTCCAAAGCTCCGTGGTTCGAGTCCCGGAGACAGCATTGCTCATGTTTCATCTAAAAAGTACCTAATGTCTCTACAGTGCCACCCGAACTAAAAAACGTGGTGGATTATAATTCTCCAAGCCAAGATTTGGCGATTGGTTCCCCTAATCCCCAGTAGCCCTTTAAGAAAAGGTAGTATATAACGTATTTCTCCCACCTCCTTAGCATGCCTTGTCCGTGTAGTGATCAGCACGGTCGGCGCGTATTCGAGATATCCGTGGTTCGAGTCCCGGTGAGGGGATTCATTTTAGAGTTTTGGAAAGAAATAATTACTTCAATATAACGAGCAAAGTGTCTTAATGCTTATATAATAACAAGAACACATTATTTTGAAATTTTGTGTTTTTAAAATGCATAAAATAGAGCGCGGTCTGACAGACCCCTCCTCTGTGTTGACGTAACAAAAAATGAACATCTGTACCTAAGGGTTAATGGACTTCGTATGAAGCATTTTAGCAACTGTGATTTAGTTCTTGACCGAATAATCGGAAAAGAGGTTATTCGGATACTTTTGTAGTTTTTTAGTAAATTCCGAGGCTTTGACCCTTAGTTTGTGAGAGTAGACTTCTTCCATAAATTTTCAAATGCTTGTAAAAAAGCTGACAGAGATTCTGTACCACACAGTATCGGCAGATCAAGATTTCGATTATTTGTTAAAGCAAACTGTATAATCTTTCCACTATATCACCTTGTAGAGAAATGTGGTTATTTCGAAACAGGATACATAAAAAATGAGCAAAGCCTTCGCCAGGAATCGAGCCACGGACCTCTCGGTTACGCGCCGAGCGTGCTGACCACTACACCACGAAGACTTGCGAAGAAGGGGAAAGAATTACCTTATACACTCCCCCTTTTTTAAAGGGCGACTGTGGTTTTGGAGGACCGAATCGCCAAATCCCGGTGGTGGAGAATGATCATCCACCATCTTTCGTTTTTAGTTCAGGAGCCAATGTAAAGACATTAGGCTGGAGAGATAAAAAATGAGCAATGCCTCACGCCGAGACTCTAACCATTGACCTCTCGAATACGCATCGAGTGTGCTGACCGCTATACACCACGAAGGCATCGCAAGAAGAAATACCCTATATACCCCCCTTTACTGTGCGACTGGGGATCAGGGCACCGAATCGCCAAATCCTGGTGTGGGAGAATTATCATCCATCACCTTTTAGTTCGGGCGCCAGTTGTAGAGACATTAGGTTATTTGGAAGCAGGAGATGGGAAAAATGAGCAACTCCTTCCCCGGGAATCGAACCATGGACCTCTCGGTTACGCGTCGAGTGTTCTGACCACTACACCACGAATTCATGCTAAAAAGGCGGGAGAAATACCTAATAACCTCTACAAAAACAACCCATGAAAGCATGCTTGCTGCACAGTCGGAATATGCAGACGCAAGTAAATTGTCTACGGATCAGAAAAGGAATTAGAAATTTATTAGTCTTTCGAGAACTTTAGTCTTGAACTATGTTCACTCTTACAATCATTTTAGATTATTGGCTTTTAGAGTATACTAGCATTTAGTAATATTTCATATTAAAAATCCCAATTTCAAATTAAATATTGAAGTAATGAATTCTTTTTATTGTGTGTTAACATGTCGATCTTTGTTATCTTTGTGATCTATGTCGATCTTTATTATGACCCTGTTGTTATTTTAAAGAAATCGAATGTAATTTTTTTAGCTGTATTGAGAATAAATGAAATCTTTTTTATACGCAGTCTAAAATACAGATCGATTTCAGCTTGAAGTTTTCCTTAAGATCAGCTTGCATTTTGGAAACTAATACATGAATCTATTTTTAGAAGACACGAGACCTGTGTCATGGACAAATGACGACTTTAAAGGGAAAACCCAAAGTGAGAATATTACTAAGCAGGTGTTTTCCTTTCGGAAAAATGTAGTACAGTACTACCTGCTTATTATTTTGAGCTGTTAATGCCTACAAAGTCTGACAGTTTTTTTAGTATGTTTTATATGCATCGGAATTGCGTATTCATGTATTTTAGCACTGTTTTTGGATTTTTGGGATTAATTTAAATTTTTAATAATTTGAGAGATATAAAACTAAAATTAAGATAGAGGCACGAATAAAACTAAAGTATAAAACTGAAAGAGTAAAAAATTTAGATATGGAGACAATAATATATTTTTCATATATTTATTCGAGTTCAGTATAAAACATGAAAAGTCAGCTATATCTTCTCTAGAGTTTGAAAACTCCGTATTTTCTAATTGTTTGTTGGACCTATTACACTACGGAGGCACGTCTGAGAGATGTAGTAATTCTTCTTATTCTCCCTCACTTAGAGTGCAACTGGGAAGAGAGGTAATTGACCAAAATCTAGGCTGTGACAAATTCTCCCCCACGACATTTTAGATGAGAATCACTCTGAGATACTAGATATTTATATGGAGCAATAAGAGTGAGAAAATTAGCTACGTTATCCGAGGGATTCGAACGCAGGATCTTCTATCAGCCGGATGTGATACTAATTACAGCAACCAGTGATGAATGTAAATTTTCTTGTATTCTTCTCTACTTAAGAGGGGATGAGGAGGGCAGAATCACTCGCTAAATCGAGGTGATGACAAATTATCGTTCGGTCAGATTTTATTCAGGCACCACTGGTAGCGATATTAAAATTTCTGTAGTGAGTATAATAAGAATTTAGCTCTGTTGTCGTCGAGATTCGAATTTCTGACCTTTCGATGCTTTAGCAAAGCATGCTACTACTTACATCGGAGGAAATGCAATTATTCCTTGGGACATTTAAACAACAGGAAAATTTGTATGTTTCCAAAGTACAAATGCATATTTTAAACACTGTTCTCTACAAAAAATAGATTTTCTGTGAAAGAAAAATTTTATATAGTAGTCCTAAGACTACCAGATTATTGTCGTTTCACGAATTGCACCAAAGAGGACCCAGAAACAACCTTACGAATTTATTGTATTTAAATGACATGAGAGTATTTAAACAATCGTATTGTACAAATAGTATGGAGAGCTACAACTGAGAATATTATTATGGAATTATGGAGGCTATAAGGTGTTTCTCCCACCTTCTTCCCATGCCTTCGTGGTGTAGTGGTCAGAATCGACACGTAACCGAGAAGTTCGTGGTTCGATTTCAGGCGAGGCATTACTAATTTTGTCATCTCTCCTGCTACCAAATAAATCCTATTGTGTCTAGAAGTGGCGCCCGAACTAAAAGATAATGGATGAAGATTCTCCATTACCACAATTTGGCGATTGGGGCCCCTAATCTCCAGTCGCCCTTTAAAAGGGAGAGTATATAAGGTATTTCTCCCACTTTCTTCGCATCCCATCGGGGTGCACGCTCGACGGGCAACCGAGAGGTCCGTGGTTCGATTCTCGGCGAAGGCTTTGCTCGCTTTTCATGTCTCCTGCTTCTAAATAACCTAATGTCTCTATAAGGTAAGCATTAATTACAATATACGTCTCCTCGATTTTTTATGGTTCTTTTAAGAACTTAACAATAAACTCATGTTCTATATAGTTACTGAAAGCATATATTGTGTAATTTTTTAAAACTTTGCAATGTCTTTTCTGTAATAAAAAATTACGATGGATAATAGAGAATATGTAATGCAAACATGTTAGATCATTTTAGTGAAAAGCTAGACTTAACTGATGGACTGTTAAAAATATTAGAACTAAAAATAATGGCATTTTCTGGACACCCTTACGAGATACCTCGAAGTACTGAAATCAGGAAAAATGACTTTTTAAATTTTTTGGATCCATTTTAATATAATCATGTTATGCTGGATGTTCCAGTGTTAATAATTCAAGATTTGAGCGGAAAGGAGTGGTGACGGTTCTGCCATGAACATATTCCGAATGTTACTTGATTTTATAATCCAGTCAGAAAAGTATTTGTTTAGCTGCGAGAAATTTAGACTATTGCACGGTTTTAAAGACCTATATTTTCAAAAAAATTTTGAAAAGGTAAAAGTAATAATCGACTTCTTGTTATTAGGCAAACCATACTATTTTCAAACATAACTTGCATTTTGCCTCAAAGGGACTTACATGGAGAATGTTCTTCTTTCTTAAAATTTGCTAGCAGTCTTGTACATTTGAGTAGGATATTGGTAATATAAAAGAATGCATCAGTTCAGAAGTTTCAGATGTGCAATTTAAGCCGTCATCGAACACGTATGTAAGACTGCCAAAGTTAGTTACACACCCAATATTTAAACGGCACCTGGATGGATTGTAAGGTTTATAATGAGTTTTAATAACAAAGTTATTTTAAGTTTTGTATCTTTCCTATCTTATTCTAATTTCAGCTTACAATTTCCTGCCAGAATGGGAATTCAGAAACGCAGAGAATGCAAATGAGAATGAGTACTATTGAAGTCGAGAGAGAGAGTCTGATTTCCTGACTAGCGCGCGTTTGCCTTCTGGCCACATCTCTCTTAAGTGTTACTACGCTGGGCCATATCTAGGCCCTTGCTAGGCTTCGCCGATTCAATTCATACTTAGGGGCCAACTAGTCAGATTCTGATAGCTTCGGCTATATTTATTTAAGAACTTCAGTTAAGTTAATTTTAGTTCAAATTATTAGTATTTAAGTTTAAGCCCGAGTGGTGGCTTTATTGTAAAGTTCCAAGCAGGAACTGATTGTAAATATACTGGATAAAAAAGGATTTTAAACCCTTCTGAAGTCTCACCTGTTCTGTTCACACTTAAGCGATTATTCGCTTGTAAAGTGTTTGTGGGGTTCTAAGTAAGAACTTAAGATTTAAAGAGTTAAACCCTACAGGATGGAGTTTTCCTTTTCTGTAATACGAGACCTAAATCTTTTCATTAGAAATCATGATACACTTTATTTATGACACATTTCAATTGATACTCGGACCATTCAGGTCTTCAACCAGGAGTTGTGGTCTCGGGTGCCAATTTCCTTTATAGCCGGACCCATTTGGTCGTTATTAGAGGCACACTTACAGCACAACGGTACGTCGACGACATTTTGGAACCTGCTTTGCTACCGTTCCTTTTGCAGCACCCTGGTCTTATTTTTCAGCAAGATAATGCCAGACTACATACGGCACGTGTTGCTATGAACTGACAAACACTTCATTGGCCAACCAAATCTCCAGATCTCTCTTCCATGGAGCATGTCTGGGATATGATGGCATCTACCAAGGAGTGTTGATAACCTAGCCAGACAATTGGAGCAAATTTGGCAAGAAATACCGCAGGAGACTATCCAGGAGCTTTATCAATCTATGCCGCGTCGTGTGGCAGCTTGCATCCAGGCTAGAGGTGGGTCAACACCTTATTGAGCTCCTTACTTTGTAACTATGTAACTCTGAAATAAATCATTCGGTTGTTCTGAAATTTTATTCACTTTCTATTCTATCCACCCATTTTTGTCTCCATCGGACAACTCCTTCTTGGTACGTCGATGTTTTTTTTTGTTATAGAGTGTAGTTTCAATTTTATCTCAGCATTTTCTTTCATAATTAAAATAAATTTCAAAAAAAAATTATATTATTTAGAATATCCAAGAAATATTCCAATTTTTATATTTACATATAAATGTTTGTTATTAGGAAATTCATAATTCGAATGTATATCCTATCAGAAAGTTCTCTACTTCTCACATTTATTTTATTAATAAACGTACATAATGTTTTCTTCATAAAATTGTGGAATATATTTTAAATTTTATTCTCTTCAGTAAAAAAAAAAAAAGAAGTGACTAGAAAATATAATTTTTAGCATTAATTGTGAAGAGATTTAAGCCTGATAAATTTGAATTTCAGAATGTAGGCTATAATAATTAACATTCTCGAGGAGTATCAATTAGAGCCTTTTGCAAGAAGGTGTCGAAAAGCCGCGCTGTTTTCTGAAGTTCTTGCTCAGATAGAGCCCAAAGAAAGCCTTTCTGAAGAGCCTTCTAATCGCTTCACACAATGCAAAATAATCTGGCTTGAATCCTGACTTAGACCGATATTCCCTTTGCACAAGAGACAACGAAAGGAACCTTCAGCTGACACAAAAGCGGGTCTCCAGATTGTTAAACGCGCAGGCCGCAGGTGTGCCATTGTTGAACCATAATACACCCATCACCGATAATTGCGCTCTGACACTATCAGAATGGCCACCCTTGAATTAATAATGATCGCCTGTGTACCAGCTGTCCAAGGCCTGTCACTGTTTGCTATGTCCTATGTTACAGCCAGAGAGTGGGTTTGATGAGCATATATTGGAAAAATTTTTGAGTTGCTCCCGTCTGAAATGTTATATCTTTTTTTTTCCCTTCTTTTGTGAAATGGAGAATTCCGGAATATTTAACAGTTAGAAAGCAGTCTGAAGTTATGTTATTCACTTTTTTTTCTTGCTGAAATGTTTGAATTATTGAGTAAATGGGCTGTCCGTTTCATTTCTTTAAGGTTTGCATTAGATCGCTGTTTGTTTATTATTATCGCTTAGTTAAAATATGTTATAACTTATTAGTCCAAAGGGAAACGAAAACAATAGTCCCTGAAGGACTATTGTTTTCGTTTTGCGATTTTGCGTCGGAAACATTAAAAGTCTGTATCACTTTTCAAACGGTTGCCGCAAAATATTGCAGCCCTGTATTATATTTAAAGAAATTAAATAATGAAGAATGTGCATAAATGTATGTATGTTTCTCGCATTGTGATCAAACGACGGTACCTAAAGCCATCGAATTTTGAATGCTGTCATCCTGCCCCGAATAGAGGCATCCGGAAGCGCAAATTTGAAATTTGGAATTTGTTTTATGAACGATTTCATATTGTGTAAAACTTTAACGAATTTTTGATGAACAAACTCGAGGATTTCGAAGCGGGCCATGGCAACGTTGTACGGAAAAAAACATTTATTTCTGCGGCGCGTGAGACTGTGTGTAGGAAATTCTAAAGATAGGCTCAGTTTAAAATTATTTTGCGGTGCGGCGGTATTGTTCTTGAACTGAATTTTATGGTTTAAATGCGAAGAACATGATATTCCATAAATAAAAGTAACATACAAAATGTTTAAAAAACGCCCCTTTGGACGTAATTTAAAATCTGAAACCTTTCAGATTTATTATTGTTGCTTTATTTAATTGTTTTTATTAGAATTTTAGTTAGTTGTCTACGCAGCATATAAAAAAAAATAGTACATAGTAACAGAATATATAAAATATCAAGTGAACTTCTCAGAATAAATGCAGAACTACGCAGTTTTGCAGAGTTTGAACTATTTTGCGCAGTTTTGATAGTGGCACCGAAAGTTAGTATGTTTATTTCGAGATGCAATTAATTGTATTTATTAAATTAATAAAAGTTAGAATATAGTAATATTTTACTCTATCATATTAAATGTCGATTTCCGATCAGACTCGAAAATGTTTTCTCGAGATAATACGTGCATTTTGTTTAACAATCAATAAAAGACGTGCTGAGAATAAGCAAATTTATTTAAAATAGTTTATAGATTTAATGTCCTATGTAATATTTTGTAATCTTATTTGCTGTTTTTCTTTTGACGGAGGGGGCCAGAGTACTTGTTGCAAATCACTCTGAACTTTCACGTTAATTTTAAAGAACCTTTACATTTCAGGGTGCAACTAGGTGTGAAACTTGTAAACATTATCAGCAGTATGAATGTGATTATCATAGATATTAATTTTCCCAGGCACCGTGATATTGATTAAGAGTTCTGTTGTAAACTTGAATAGAGTATGTGTATTTAGAGTGCCCCTATGTGGTAAAGATACTATACTTTTATAAACATCCATGCCTTCTCCGAGATTCGAACCCGGGCCCTTCGGTATCGCAGTAGCCTCAGCTAACCATTATACCGTTTGGGAAGCCTGACGTACTTGGCCATAATCAAAAAAAGTTAAACGAAACTAAATTATAATTCCCCTTGTTATACATTCTAAACTACACTCATTACCATAAATTAAGGATAATGCAAAATCAGGCAAAAGGAGAGTTAGAAGCAAAACAAATTTGACTTATTTCTAAAGTTTATTTATTAAACAAAAGGTAAAAAGCAAAAAAAAGATGCTATATGTTGGATACTATTAAAAAAATTACCGACTTTTTTTCTCCCTGGAGCAAATGACAAAAAAAAACTATTTACAAAAAACCAATATTACATGGTTGGTAGAATTGTTAATACATTTTATGTTTCCCAGAGGAGGCAATACAGTCCGTACAACGCCTAGGCATGCAGAGTATCAAATTATCGATCTCATCTTGGGGGATATTACACCACTCAAAAAGTATTTCTGTACGTATTTCTGAGAACATAAATACATATTGGTATTGAGCATCACCTCTCTAAGGCTACCACTTGCAAAGATGCATTTTTATGTGTCGCTGGTCGCCTTAGAGAGACTTCCCTATGTGTCGTGTATATGATTACTGTTATTGTTTGCGCCAAAAGTTTTTAAGAAATCAAATAAATGAGCATATATAGTAAAAACCATCTCTAAAACGACCGCCTACGTTTCCAGATTACTCTGATGGTCATAAAGAGATCATACTTTCATTCTTAGAAATACTGATCGTCTTAGAGAAAAGGTGCAGATGAGAGGGTTCACTGTATGTTTTTTAATTTTAAAGCTTTCTCATGGTTGCAAAACAGAAATAACCTTATTTTCAACAGTATCCAAATATATTAAATAAAAGTAAATAAATAAATAATTTAAAATAATCAGTATACAACAAGAATATCAATGAATTTTGGTTTACTGACACCAGTATTAATTTTATTGTTTAGAAGTCTATTGGCGTCAGTTACAAAATTAGAATTAACCCATATAAACCAACAGAAGATTTATTTGGCATCTATTTCTATTATATTAATACCAGTAAGAAAACCAGTGAAAATTAATATAAACCAATACAAACCAGTAGAAAGTTCTGACATTGATGTTTGTTGTATGGGTGTCAGATGATACCAGCAAGAAAAACACACAGAGATCAATAGGAACCAGTAAAAGTCAGTAGAGACCAACAGAATTCTATGGGTACCAGTAGAAAGTTTTACTGGTTTCTATGGGGCATTTTGAAACCAGTAAGAAAAACCCACAGAGACCAACAGAAACCAGTAAAAGTCAACAGAAACCCATAGAACATTTTACTGGTTTTTATGGGGCATTTTTAGCAGGGAATATAAGGTATTACTCGCGCCTTCTTCGTATGCCTTCGTGGTGTAGTGGTCATCACGCTCGACGCGTAACCGAGACGTCCGTGGTTCAATTCCCCGCAAAAGCGTTGCTCATTTTTCATGTCTCTCGCTTTTAAATAACCTAATGTCTCTACAAGACAGTAGCGATAACGTAACCAGAAGGCAGAAACGCGCTTCTGAGTTCTTTTGATGACATGATCTAGACTTCAACCTGTTTCTACCTTATTTACGTAAAACATAATCCTGAAAAATCATTTTGGTAGGGAGACGTAAGTAAAAAATAAGAAAGTAAAGTAAAAGTTTTGTTCCAAACTTAAAAATAACTATTAAAAAATTAAAATTAACCCTACACAATAATAAAATCATAACTTCTGCTTAGTATTAAAAATTTTTATTTAAAGCAATATTTAAAACCCAGCTATAATGAATAAATTTTTTAAAATATGTTTACATTTTTAAAAATATGTGAACGAAATTTTATAAATGAACTACGAACTTAAAACCCATGAATTTTGAGGTCGATTTTCAGGCTAATGTCATTCTTTCAGTTTTTTGAGCTATTCAGTCAAATTTAGGAAAAACATAGCACAGGCAAATACGGAACATGAAGCTTTGGATCCTCTGCATAATTTTAAACGTGTGGTATTGAGCGTCGCCTGCGAAGTCATAAAGCTAATTCTGGTCTATTAAAATTGCAACGTTCTTCTTCTTTCTATAATGAACATTTCTAACGGAAATTAATAAAATTAATCGTTAGAAAAGTATTGAGTTAGAACACTGAAATATATTTTAGGTTAAGATAAAAGGAATTATCGCATTCTATTGTTGTAAAAGTAGTAGCCTGCCCGTCTGGTAAACAGAAGATTCGTAGGTCCAAGCCGACAATTGCATAGTTGTTTTCTGATCTTAGATTTCGTGATTAGATCTTAGATTCGTGAAAAATTTAATCTCTAAGAAAGTTTGAGCGACTCGAATGAGGTGTTGTAAAAGTAGTAGCGTGCCCAGCTGGTAAACAGAAGATTCGCACTTCGAAGCCGACAGTTGCATAGCTGATTTCTGATCTTAGATTTCGCGTATTCTGCATCGTGAAAAATTTAATCTCTACGAGAGTTTGAACGACTGGAATGAGGAAATGTGAATATTCCATTTTGGGAACTTTTTTCAAGATTAGAGGGATTTAGGGATATGAATGTTTCGTCTTTACTAAAATCTCAAGTTTACATTTCTTGCTGATGCTCATTTTTAGCCATTTTCACAAATTCTGTCGCATTTACGAGCATTCTCAAATAAAATACAAAGCACTTGATCCATATAAAACTTGCACATTTACATTTAAATCTCTCAAAATATCTAAATTGATACGATTGAAGAAATCTATGGTTTGCAACCAACTACATTACATCTTTCTGCCGATATCATATGTCAGAATATTTTATACAGCTGTGTCAAATGAATGTCTTCCTGTTTGCCTCTTGCCATCCCTTTATTAGTTGCTAAGTGTATTTTTGACTCAAATGTTTCAATAAGAGAGACAATTATGTGTATCAGTAAAAGTATGCATTATTTTTCAATTGTCTTACTAGCAAATAGATTAAGAATTTCGGAATTTTAAAAAAGAAAAAGATTTCAGCTACTTAAATCAACATTTCAAACATACCTTGTGAAATAAAGACAACTCGTTGTTTTAGCCCGTCCCTTTGAAGAGATTTCAGCATAGGAAAAATCTAAATTTCTGCAAAAAAGATCCAGAATCGATTCTTTATCAAACGCATGTGCCCTACATTGATCCCGGTAGTAAGACATGGCCCCTTGTCTGCCACAGCTGTGTTCAATCTTCTCTGACATCCCCTTTGACTCCCTGCTTCGATTTCGATATTTGGAATCCATTCATAAAAGGGCGTCAATAGCCTGTTCTTGCAGTACGAAATCGTCTACTATTCTCAATACTTTTCAGATATTTTCTTATGCCAAAATCTGTTGTGGGCATAACATTTTATACACATATATTCATGGACTTTCAACTTCGGAAGGAAAAGATTAAAGTGGTGTAAGGTAAAGGGCGAATTCATATAAACCTTACAAAACCGGATTGGTTGTATAGCATCAGGCATTTTCGATAAATTTCATACAATTTTTCGATATGGGAACTTGATCGGAATGGGCTTTAGAATATATGCCGTCCAGTTTGATCAGCGACGCGTCTTGACAGGTTTCGTTCATTACCTTCAAATGTTTCAGTTCCAAAGATCTTTCGATCAACGCGCGAGCTAATAAAATCCCGAACGTAATTTTGAGTATTTATAAAAAAAAAACTAATTATATCTTCTACAAAATGTTAAAAGGATCTTAAATGGAAGACAAAATGATTATTAATAAAATATTATTCACTATAATAAATACATTGGCGCGTTGTTATAAATTTCTGTAAAGGGGGTGCATTTAAAGTTCAGTGAAACAAGATCTTGATATACACTCATGTCCATAAATTAAGGATAATGCAAAATCAGAAAAAGGAAGAGTTAGAAGCAAAACAAATTTGATTTATTTGTAAAGCTTATTTATTAAACAAAAGGTAAAGAGCAAAAAAAGATGCTACATGTTGGATATTATTAAAAAAATTAGCGATTTTGTCTCCCTGGAGCAAATAACAAAAAACACCTATTTACAAAAAAACAATATTACATGGTTGGTATGATTGTTAATAGATTGTTTGTCTCCCAGACGACGCAGTGCAGTCCGTACAACGCCTAGGCATGCTGAGTATCAAATGATCGATCTCATCTTGGGGGATATTACACCACTCAAAAAGCAATGCTCTCCGAAGTTCCGGTAGACATGTAGGAGGAGGTTGACGGGCTTCAACTCGTCGGCCAAGCATGTCCCACACGTGCTCTACTGGATTCACGTCCGGTGAGAATGCTGGTCTGTCCATATGGGTGATATCTTCCGATTGAAGGCATTCGCTTACGACGTTTGCACGGTAAGGAGAGGCATTGTCATCCATAAACACAAATTGTGAACCCATGGCACCCGAAACAAACATACATGTTGTTCCAGAATGACGTCCCGATAAATTTAGCTTGTCATGGTTTCAATTTGAACATGCAGGTCAGTTCTGGAACCCAGAATAATACCACCCCAAACGAGCACTCCTGAACCGCCGTAACGGTGTCGTTCAATGATGTTTTCATGGTGGTAACGGTTACCTGGAGCTCTCCATATGAAAGTCCGGCGAGAATCAGACTGCAAGCTAAACCTGAACCGTCGGAAAACATCACACAATCCCACTGTTGCGGTGTCCACAATGCATGCTCTTTACTCCAGGCTAACTGCAGGCGACAGTGTGATCCAATTTAGACAGGTCTGAGGCTGTGCTCCGCCTGTTTCTTTTGGCAGTAACTGCCAAATACCGGTCCTCATTCGGCGTTGTAACTCTGGGGCTACCTGTGCTGTAACGTCTACTCACATTCCGATCATCTTGGAGTCGTTGCCAAAGCCTGGAGATGACACTCTGGGCAATTCGAACTTCGTCTGATACTTCCAGTTGGGTACGCCCACATTCCAGACGGCCGATCATTCTACCACGAAAAAAATCCTCCAAATGCGTCGTTTGTGTCCTAACTATTCGGTTATTGCACGGAAATGCTTATAAAGCGCCTGCGAACAATTTTACTTCTTTGCTTGTATTCCTTATATATCACTCTCTTACACTCTCGTCATTGTGAGGTACCATCGGTGTCATCTGGTTACTTCCTGAAATTTGCGTATGTTTCTTGAAGATGTGTGTAGTGATTTTAGAGGTGATATATTTATTTTAAAGGTTGATTTCCGCGTGATTCCGAATTATCCTTAATTTATGGACATGAGTGTATATCCGTAATTACGCTTCTTTGCTGTTACTCCGAGTACACCTACTTCATTTCTTTATTAATTTGAAATTGTAATTTTGATAACATGAATGTGGGATTGCTTACAAAATAGCCATACTAATAACACTTTGTTTACAATTTCTTGTTATTTTTATTTTTATTTTGAGAATAAAACTTCTCATTTGATATTTGAAACACGTTCAGTT
>KK117287.1:1546531-1565773 GCA_000611955.2 Stegodyphus mimosarum | reverse complement strand
TTTTTTTTTGACGTAGCTTTCTCTTCAAAAATCGTCTGCGTTGCTAAGGCAACATGAAGCAAATCTAATTACAATTCTAAATAAATAGCCAAATAAATGTGAAATTCGTAACAATACGTTTAGAATTCTCGATGACGCATTAAGTGTTGAAATTTTTCTGTTTTTTTCAGTCTTTTCTCAGTTTATTATATCAATGTTCAATTTTCTTATTAAGATGGCTTCACAAAATATTTTTTTTGTCTTTGTATTATAACGTTTTGTGTGTTTATTTATTAAATATCATGTTATTTGCGCTTACGCCACATAAAATTCTATTCAACAGCAAAATCACAAAATGTTTTAAAACAATATATCTTTAGAAATTCCGACAGACAGTCTCGTGAGCTGAAGATAAAAATGCTTTTTTCCGTACCCTGTTGCCATTGCTCGCTTTAAAATCGTTGAGTTATTAATTTGTTAAAGTTTACAAAATATGAAATAGATAATAAAACAAATTTGACATTTGCGAGAAACATGCATACATTCATGCCAATTCTTCAGTATTTAATTTCTTTAAGTATAATACAGGACGATAATATTTACCGGCAGCAAATTTGAAAGCGACACGCCGTTTATAGTGATTCAGTAAAAAATGTCGTTTTGAGATTAACATCCCATTCGGGACTAACGACCCTTTCGGGCTGAAAAATTAAAGATTTTACTTTTATCGAATGGCAAAAATCTGAGAAAGTTTGAAAATTCTATATTTCATACAGTACTTTTTTTTACAGCAATTAACATTTATCCATTACATCAATACATTTATTCTTACAGAAATTTTACATCTACCGTTTCATTCGAAATATTCTCGTTCTGTAGCAATTGTCTCTTGTCACTTTTTTTGATACATTATTCAGTGTAAGACAGCTATGTCGCAAAATGAGGGGATTTCCTTCGGAGAATCAAGACAGCTGTTTTGAAAGACACAACTGTTCTGTGTTCTTGATGTGTCATTTTTTGATTTCAATAAAGGAAACGGTACTTGTCTCATGCTGACGTTATAATAGTAAATCGATGTGTTTTCAAATTAAATCTAAATATAATATATTTATTATCATATTTATAGAATTTACCTTAACTTACTTAGTGTAAAATTATCTATTACGATTTTTCACATAATACATTTTGATATGCTCGTTTGTTCATTTATATCATAAGAAAAAATCTATCTTATTGGCTTAAATATAATATGCCTTTAATTTATATATAAAACAGCTTTCCATTTTTGAGGATATTTTGCTGAAACGAAAAGCATTTAATATTACTTCCCGAACATGAACTAACTGAAGGCATTCTTTGAGGTAACTAAATGTTCAAGGTAACGTATCTTGCGGTAAAACTGTTTGTACGATTCTCCAATATTTTAAAGTGCCAGAACTACTACAATCGTAAAACAGTTAGATGAATAGCGTCCTCTTTCTAACTACAGAGATCACATACATAAAGATTAAAATAAAACTAATTTATCTATACTTCAACTTGATGGTTATACAAAATTCGGAAATATAATGGAAATAAATATTTGTTACTGTCGTAATAATTCATAACAAATGTTAAGTTTGGCTGAATGTGAAATATAAATTTACACATCCAGTAAACCTTAGAAAACATTCGCCTAGTAAAGCACTCGCGAAGCAAAAGCGTCTTGCCGAAGCTCAAACAGCTAAAATTAAATTCAATAACAGGAAACGAAACAGAATAGACATCAACAAATGCTGTCAAAGGCTATTCCTCTAAATCAAGAACTCAGCTTTTATTTAAACCCTATATGATTACCTTATTCATGGAAATTGATGAAAATAGAATCAAAAGTACAGGCAAACTAAGACAATTTAGTTAATTAATATAAAACCTTGTAAGTTACGATATAGATGATGAATTACCGCAGCATAGTTTTAAACCTATTATAATATCTTTAAGTTGCGCACATAAGCCAGAAGGACATTTTGAAGAAAGCTGATAGCCTCTTACATTCAGATCAATAATTCTTCGGAGTTACCTGAAACGGGCAGCCCACTAGCGGCCGATCGGTAAACGTCTCCGAACACTGGTAGTTTCGAGGATCAAATCCCGCGAACGGGCCGGGTGCATGGGCGATTTTGTGTTTTCCCCATGTGTAAAGTGTACATGGGCCAGTTTCCCTTAGAAAGCCCTTCTCGAAGGCATCCCTCCCCTTAGGCAGATAGCTCTCGAGGCTTTTCTGTAGTCTCATAAAACCAAAACCAAACGAACCTGAAACAGCCATGTATCATGCACTGATTCACATTAATGAGTCTTTAAAGAGGTAAAGATATTTGGATAGGACATTCATTTCTATTCGGCATCTGAAATAATACAGAAAATGGGGAAGATAATTTAGGAATAAAAATCGTTTATAAACTTAAGACACTATAATGATAGTTATTTTCAATGAATTCGCTCTCATGTAGAACCTGGAAACAATGACGTCGTTGATGAAATGGGGAAAAAGAGCACGGCACTGCCGCTACTTTCCTCTTGCCCACTTTGCTTTCAAAAGGTCATCAACATTAATAAAGTTTTAAATAATTATATTTGGAAAGACTTTTCTCATTGCTGACAAACCCACAGACATATCCCAGAGTCGCATTTGTATGCGAGAGGAACAGAAAATGGCAGACAGGTTTTTTTTTTTTTTTTATCAGGATTACAGAGGTCAACCATTCCCCGTTTGCAGTCAGGACCAGAAACTGTGTTCAATTTGCCTCAAACGTCGTACTCAACAGGCCTTCCTGTATTATCTTCTGTTAGCATTAGATGGCAGTAAGAAGATTTCTGCTGTTGTCCCTTTGATACAGGTTTGCGTAGTAGACTGAATGATAAAGAATTATCAAGAGGAACAGCGACATAACTGCAAGACTTGAACTAGCTACAAATACGCATAAAAACACCAATTAATGCTCTCATATTTCATATGAAGACGAAACATGAATAGCAATGAAAAATCTTCATCTTCAAGTGATTATTTTTCAAAACTGAAGCGAGTAGAAGATATATGCTGTAGCAAGCAAAACACTTTCTTTCTCACTTTCTCTTCTTTTCCCGCTTTTTAGCCAAACGCAACGTTAGCTCAGAAGGGCTATTAATTTCGTTTTGGCATTTTGCGTCGATTCACTACAAACGGCGAATCACTTTTGAAATTGTTTCCACCAAATATTATCGCACTGTATTATATTTAAAGAAATTAAATAATGAAGAATCTGCATAAATCTATGCATGTTTTTCGCATTGTGGTAAAACAACGGTACCTAGAGCCATCAAATTTTGAATAACGTACGTCTCCAGGCGAATATGGGCATCTGAAAGCCAAAATTTAGAATTTGTTTTATTATCTATTTCATATTTTGTAAAGCATTTATGAGTTTTTAATTAAGAAACTCAACGATTTTAAAGCGAGCAATGTACGGGGGGGAAAAACATTTTATCTCCAGCGCGCGAGACTGTGCATCGGAAATCCTACAGATATAGTCATTTTAAAATTATTTTGCGACATTGCTTTTGGATTGGATTTTATGGTTTAAGTGCAAAGAACATGATATTTAATAAATAAAGGTAACACACAAAACGTTAAATAAATGCCCTTTTGGACGTAATATAAAATCTGAAAGCATTCGGAGTTTGTTTTCCATATAACTAATCACTTGTGCTTCCAGCCGCTTAAAATAGTTATTATGAAAAAAAGACATACATGATGATTTTAATGAGTTCATTTAGTGTAACATCAGGAACTCGTTTAATAATTAAAAATAAAAAAGATGAAAAATTGCATTTATTGCTTTTAAATCACTTAGATTGTTTATCAGTAGCAGACAGATTAAATTTGAGGTAAAAATTAAATATCTTGCGCTTTCCCAAAAAATTAAATATCTTGTGCTTTGCCACTGGCACATGGAAGATAAATTTTATTTTATATAGGAACGGTGGCAACATATTTCGTTTAAACTGGTGAGTTTGTTAATCACGATTCCATTTATTTCGCTCAGAATATGAAATGAATGAGAAACAAATTCGAAATTCAAAATTTCCGCACCGAGGTGCCCATGCTGGGTTAGAGGACTATCTGCATTCAAAGTTTGTTGGCTATAGTTGCTGCCGTTTTTGCGTAATGCGAGGAACAAACAGACATGCGTACCTACATACAGATTTTTCATTATTTAATAACAGAGACAATTCTTTTTGGATTGATAATTATTTGGTAACACCTGAAAATGTGCGCTGTAAAAATAAAAGTCGGCTTTCATAGAATATTCAACCTGTATAAGACCCTGGTATAACTTTTTTTATACTTGCTTAACAAAAATTTTATTTAAAAATAATTTGCATGTATTTTTCAATAATATTTTGGCATTTTTCTATTGCAACAATTGTATTAGCTTTTAATTCATTAATAGCAATTAAAAAATAATTTTTTCTCTCATATTTCACTTCGACTTTTTTTTTTTCCAATTATCATAATTATGGACCATTATCTGTATCAAAATTTAATGATAAAAATAAAATTCTATATCAATTTTATATTTCCGTCTGTGTTTTAAATTCTACTTAAAAGCAAAAAATTCAGTTTTGCGAGTTGCCAGCAAGGGACAATTTTATATTTACAAAAGCGAAGCAAAGAATTTGTACGACTTTCTGATCATTTGAATTTCAGAAAGATTCCATTCACAGAATAATCTTAGAATCTTTAGAATTTATCTTTTACGTATCGTGCATGTAAGAGTAAATATTTTTCTCTTTTAAAAATTGTACAGTGGTGTGTAAAACTTAAGAAAATTTTCTGATTTTGGCAGTAATTCCGCAAAACAACAACTGACAGACATGAAATTCATACTATAGAGGCACAATGCTGTGTATTTAAGAGGAGGAAAGTACATTAAAAAAAGGGGGCGGGGATAGGACGCACAGAATGAGTAGGAAAAGGCTTTATTGACAGTGTAACGTTCCAAGCTTCCGGGATCGAAATAACTGGACAGTTTGTCTTTTTAGATTTATTTAAAAACTCAACATGGACTTCCTTGGTTAAATAAATTAAGTAACATTACAGCATTATTACAGAAGGGAAAAGACAATGTTGTCTTGGCAAAACAAACAACTCTTACCAGATGAGTAGCAGAAACACAGCCAAAGGGGTTGTCCATAATGAGTCTTTCTTGATTACTTTCACCGGCCCCACGATGGATAATGGGGTTCGTTTCCAAGGTAACAGGAAGTTCACTAAAGCTGCGTTCAGACGACTGCATAAAGGGCATAAGTGGTTTAAGCCGCTCTGCATTGTCAGGCAACTAGTCTGTGCTACGTCACAAAATCTGGTTTAGGGCTCTTGCCATAAAGTTCGAAGTTTTCAACTTTATAACGACTTGGGATAAGCGTCGACCAATCAGAGCGAACACGCGAAACCTGAATTGGAAAACAGAGCGGGAAAGCTGTAGACACATCCACGCATGTGCAAATTTAGCTTCTCTAAGTGGATGCGCCTTAGACCCTGAGTCGCAAGTGTGAACGGAATTTCCGCATTTTATTCTTTGTGACTACGTGACAATTACGTCGCCGTCTGAATGCAGCTTAAGGACCCACGTATGTTATGTTGTTACAACAGAATGTCTTTGGCACAAAAAATTCTCTATCGAAGAGGAAGGAAAACAGGCCAAACAGGTTCAATGTCGTCGTTAATAAAAATCAGTGCTGAGAATTAGTGCTGTAGAGTGCTCTATCAACTGGATCGAAGTATATCGAAGAGAAAAAGCAAAAAATACTCACAAATATGTCAAGCAGAGCTGTAATAAAAACTAAAGTTGAGGTACATCTTTAGAACAACAGCATCGCCTCAAAAACAAATTCAAAACATAAGATCAGTTTCCAAGAGTCGAAGATGCCGCGAATAACACGTAAAACGACGTGTTGTTTTCCGGCTGTTCTTGAATTTGTGCCCTCTACGGGCTCTTGAAGTAGGCTGAGTGCTTGACCAGGAGGATCCGTTCCAGGAGTCCAGGAGGATCGTATTGGAGATGGGTGAGATTAGCTGCTCTCTCTTCAGCCTTAACATATCCGCTTGTAGAATTCGGCCGCCTGTGCTCTGAAACATTTCTAGAATCATCTTGATCTCATCATCACTTCCAAAGTACTGGTCGGCAAGAAATGTTTTGAGACGAGAAAACAAATGCAAACTGATGGAGCTAGGCCCGGGCTATAACGAGGGTGACAGTAATGTTCATTCGTTGGAGCGCATTTTTCATAGATGCAGCGCACCAGTTCTTCGGTGATCGACGACGGACGTCCACTGCAATCCTCGTCGTGGGCACTTCCCTTCCTCCATTAAACATCTTAATCCACTTTCGCACCACATTTTCACTCATCAAGTTCTCTCCGTTGAGTTTCACTTATCTGATTGTAAATTTCAAAAGAGTGCGAACATTTTTCGCGCTCAAAAACTTATTTCACAGCTGGAGAGGCCGATCGATTATGTTAAACATTATTACTGGTAAACAATGACTTCAGACATTAACGTAAACAAACAAAATGACTAGGCTAATTTGTTCTCGAGTAATTATGCATGCGCGACCTTCGTGCTGCCACATGGGAAGGAGATATGCGCAAACGGTACTTACTTTTCGGATTAGCTTAGTATAAAGCAAAGTATGCCGAATATGCCCCTTTGTAACCTCCGCAAAAATTGCTTAAAATTGAACTGCACTTATTAAAACTTCTACTTAGAATGAGAAAAAAGTAACTTACTTTCATTGCAGGCTGGCGCTGGTAAAAAAAGCGCATTATTTATGGGATGACGCAACAAATCCCATATTAAATAAAATACTTTTGAGTACATCAGCTTAAATGTTAGTAGCCTCAAAATAGTTATTGTCTTTCGTTTGTTCTAACTAAACGAGACAGGATAAATCTGTATTATTTCAAGCTGGATGGCAATGTATTACAACTAAAATGCTGAGGATTACACTTCAAGTATCATAAAATGTTAAGTGTTTATAATTTGTTTGAGTATTGTAATAAAGCAAAATACAGGTTATTTTCCCAAATAATAATTTTGAAAATGTTCAGAATCTATGCAGTTGCTTTCTATAATATATTTTCTATGACCTGCAAGACATTCTGGTAAATAATGACTTGAAATTCAGTAAATTTTCTATTCTGGTTTGGACAGAGTAAAAGATATTCTAATATTCTGCAGGGAAACAGGATTTTTCATACGCTGTTCTTAGTATTAGGTAAGCAAATACGACTAAGATAGGTATTCTGCAGTCACACAGCACGTAGTACACTCTTAGACAAAAAAAAAAAAAGACGCACCGAGAAGATATAAAGCAAATTGGATACAAACTGATATTCATACAGGTTTCGACGGAAAATGCAAAATTTTACATTTTGGCTGCCAATGAATGAACGGTTGTCGCTACAGCGCATCTGATCTGCGCAACTGGCAGGATATTTAGGAGGAGAAATTACGAACTGATCACGTGACTCCTACCTCTCCCTTCTGAAATCTATGAAATTATCAAAAATTTTAATAATAGAAAAGCGCCAGACTTTGATGGAATTTCAAATAAAATCCTAAAGATCCTACCTAAAAATCATATTGTGCTTCTTACAAATATTATTAATGCATGTATCCGGCTGAATTATTATCCACAGCAGTGGAAAAATGCTAATATTATTACTTTTCTTAAGCCTGGCAAAAATCCTAAAGATCCCAATTCTTATCGTCCGATCAGCTTACTTCCAGGGATTTTTGAACGAATTCTTCAGAAAAGACTCACCAAACATCTTGAAGATAACAAAAAGAATACTGTTGCAAGCTGCTTCCTGGATTTAGAGAAAGCATTTGACAGGGTGGGGCATGAAGGCTTACTCTTCAAGTTACACCTTGTTCGGATGCCAATTAATTTCATAAAGCTCTTAAAAAGCTACCTCAAAAATCGCACTTTTCAAGTTAAAATCAATAATACCTATTCCACCAAGAAATATATTAGAAATGGAGTTCCACAAGGAAGTGTTTTAGGGCCTTGTCTTTTTAATATATATATTAATGATATGCCTTTGCCACTTAATACAAAAATTGTTAAGTATGCGGATGATACCCCTATTTTTACTAAATCCATCAAACTACAACTTGCAGTAGATAAGCTCAAAATTGCAATTGGTCATATATCACATTATCTTCAAAAATGGAAATTAAATATAAATCCAAGCAAAAGTCAGATTCCCCTTTTCAGAAGACACAGAAGAAACATGCCTGTCAACGTTAACATTCAGATCAATAATACACCAATCCCGGAGGTTACTAGTACTAAATATCTTGGAGTCTATTTTGATGCTCAACTTCTCTTCAAAGAGCAAAGTGAACATGCTTTACGTAAAGCTACTGCCGCCAAAATTGCACTTCAGCCGTTAATTAATAAAAAATCTAACCTAAGTATCAAAGTTAAGAAACAAATTTATGTTACCCTCATTCGGCCAATTTTACTTTATGCCATCCCAATTTGGGCCACAGTTTATAAAACTTATAGAAAGAAACTCCAGATATTTCAAAATAAAATTCTCAGAGATATTATTCAAGCACCATGGTACATTAGAAATATACAAATTCATCGTGAACTCAAGATTCGACCTATCCCAGACCAGATTATTAGTACCAGCCATAATTTTTATCAAAAAATTGAAAAATCAAAATACAAGCATATTAGGGATCTCATCAATTATGATCCAACTTTGGAAATTGCTGCAAAGCGTCCAAGAAGCATTTTTCACAATGTGAAGTGGTGACTGTATATAGTGTACATATTTGTATATAATCTGATTTCACTTTGGGACTTTGGCTTTGTTTTTCTAAACAAGAACTTTTTGCAAAGCTCAAATGTGACTATGTGTTTAATGTAACAGTGTTCTCATCATAGAGACTTTGTAAGATCCCACAGATAGGACTTTGGATATGACAAAACTCGATGAACAATATTTATCATGTTTATTTTATGATCATCACTTCGCTACTGTAAAATCGATAATTTACAAAGTATTCATAATAATTTTCATCATTTATTTGAAACATAACAGTGTATAATGATACATGAACTATTCACCAATGTTAAGCTGAACTTTGCTTACTTGGAGCTTGAACTATGTACATTTTACTGCCTGAATTTCATCATTTACAACTGATTTTTCCAATTTTGTACTTAATTGTACTATTACTCTCATTTATTTCTTTAACTATTTTCAAATTTTTTCTTGTATTCCACATTTTTCCTTAAAATTCAAATTATATCTTAAATTTTTCTCTTTCTCACATTATATTTTCACACATAATATTTTCATTTTTCAATCTTTCACTGCTGTGGTACTATTTTTTTGCCATCAGCTCAGCGGCACTAGATGCTTGTTGATTTTGGAGGCTCATCTTTTATCTTCATTTACAAATGCTGTACTTTAGTACTGATCCTAGCTTCGCCGTTTGGCGTGGAGGTTATTCCTTTATAATTTATCTTACCAAGCCCAAGGGCAATTTCCAAGATAGGCAGTGAAAGTCAAAGTTTTGACTATAGACTGCTAGACTCATGCCAACTGAACTGAACTGAACTGATTCCAGGTGATAACATCTTACACCGACAAAAATTCTTGAAGGTAACTTCTATTTTAATTGAAATTGTTAAAATAAGTGAGTGTCATATAAAATATAATCAACTAAAGCGAGTGCACCTGTTTGTACAGAATAAATACATTTCACTTTAAATCCCATCTACCTTACTGAGCTATCATAATGATCGAGAGACTATCTGATTTTCTGGGAGTCCTCATTACGGAACTTGAGGAAAGATCGGATCATCTACCCCCACTAAACGACACTGAACGAATGGAACTACGCATGCTGAAGGGATTTCTCGCATCAATTCATCAGGTGAATATTCGCAAGAACTCCCTTCAATCCAAGAATCTGGACTACCTCAGCAACCTTCATCAGCCGAACAACCAAATGAAGACCTGGAAACGGATAAAAGGCAGACGGAACAACCGAGAAGCAGCTGTAAAAGGCTTCTCAGCCCGTCAACTACGTAATTTGCTATACCCGTAGCAAATCGCTTCTCCTTCGCAGATGAAGGTACCCCTCTGGATTGTGACAGCTCCGAGGACGAAAAAACAAAAATTGTTGATTTCTTTATTAAAAGTAATCGAAGAAAGCCAGGGAAGCGAAGGGTGCCAGTACCCCGAGCCTCGCCAAAAGAAAATCCGACTAAGCCAGCCCCCTCAACGCCGGCAGTCACTGATTCGCCCGCCGTGATCCAAGTTGAAAAGGAGCAACCAATCAGAGACTACCCTGCTTCAACTCAACCTGACGTCATTCAGCAGGCCCCTCCTGTGACATTAAATCAAGGAAAATCTTCCAAAAGGACGCCAATTACAGTAAAAGACAATCACTATAATTGGTATGATCTGATGAAGATATTAAAAATAATCAATTCAGTGAAATCGACTACAAAGCTGAGTCGATGCGGGATAGCGGAATTAAAAATCTTAGTTTCCAACCCCAACGTCTACCGGCAAATGACCAAAATCTTACGTGATGAAGGTGTGTATTTCAATTCCTTTCCGCTCCCGGAAAGCAAACACCTGAAACTCGTAATCAGAAATCTCCCTGCCTATATTAAGGTTGAGGACATCTAGAATGAACTCTTAGAACTCGGTTTCCAAGGGAAATCGGTACATCAACTCACCAGACGCAGAAATGGTGAAATTACCCAGCTTCCCCTGTTTCTGGTGACGCTGCTCAGGATTCCTAAATCAAACGAAATAAATAATGTGGAATACCTACTTCAGATGAGAATTAAAGTGGAACCATACCGAGGACGTGCTGGGCCCCTGCAATGCTATAGATACCAGGGGTTCCACCACACACAAAAAGCCATTGTAATCATGAACCTCGCTGCGTACGCTGCGGTAAAAATCATGATTCGTACAAATACACGAAGGACCGCAGTGAACCGCCAACGTGCGCCAATTGCCAACAACATCATACAGCCAATTTTCGCGGGTCCGAAAAGTTCCCCAAAATTAAGGAAGCACCCAAAGCAAAAATATACGCTGACAGAATGTCACAAATAAGCCTTACGCAACCGCGCTAAAAAGCGGAATCGCAACTGTAAACTTATCTGAAGCAAAGCAAATTTATCAGGGCCTCGCAAACCTGATTTCAATCATCCAAGAATCAGGATTGATAAATTTAACCAAGCTTCAAGCCAAGCAAAACTCCTTTCCGGATTCGGGTAAACATGAAAATAATGGATATATAACTCCATTAAATGCGCACGCATCCGTATTCTGGGGCCTCCCCTGTAAAATACAGGAACTACAGGACTTCTTTATAGATCATGCTATTGATGTGTCTATGATTTCCGAAACTCATGCTTCTCTAGCCAACAGACTAAACATCCCTAACTATCTCAGCTATCGATGTGATAGACTCACACACTGCGGCGGCGGAGTGATACTGTACATAAAAAGAAACTACCAGCCCTGTCTAATGAAAGTAATACGTGCTCCTGGATATGAATGTGTGACTGCAAATGTGTACTTACCTAACTATGGAAACATTTATTTCAGTACTATGTATAATGCACCGCATAATGCACTCTCCCTGATTTATTAAACGAAGTTCTGCGTGAGGACATACACGCAGACGGTCGGCGACTTCAATTCTAAACATAGGGAATGGTCGTGCAGAAAAACCAATAGGAACGGTAACATCCTTTATAATTACATCTTAAATCACCCTGTTGCACTGCCTGTTCCAGGTGAGCATACTTATATCCCGAGTAATAATAATTACTCAGACATCCTAGATATTTTGCTCACGACTACTTCAATTCCCATTTCTATGGGAGTATTGCAGGAACTAAGGTCTGATCACGTGCCTGTGATTGCAGTACTACGCGTGGCCAAGACCACCCCACGTGACTTCAAAAACGCAACTGATTGGATGCTTTTCCAAAATCTACTAAATCATGACCCTCCTGAATTAGGACGCTTAAAAACTAAAAAAGACATAGACTTTGCAATGAAAAACCTCACAAATAAAATTCAGGAAGCAGTCAACAATGCATCTGAAAAAATTCCTATCACGGACAAAATCCTGAGACTTTCCACGCACATCAGAAATGCCATCCGCGAACGGAACTGGCTACGTAAACAACATCACGTGACCTGAGATCAAACCCTGAAACGCAAAATCAAGAGGCTGAACAGGGAAATCAGGAAGATGATTAAAGATCATAAGCATTTTCTATGGGAGCAAAAAATGGAAAGTTTACACGTTACGAATGGTTCCTTTTGGAACACAATTAAAAAATTTAAGCAGAAATTTGCCAGTAACAGGCCTATCTACTTTAACAACAAAACCTGTGTGACAAATGAAGAAAAAGCTGATATCTTCTCACAGTATCTTCAGAAACAATTTTCCGTCAACACCTGGCCAACTGATGATCACGCAGAGCTAAACACTCTGTTCAAAGTGTGTGACTGGCTTAACGCTCCCAGGGTTCGCAATATCTCAGTCCTAGTGACCCCGATGGAAATTAGGGAGATAATTAAGAAGCTGAAAATTAGGAAAGCTCATGGAAAAGATGAAATCACGAACGCTGCTATTAGAAATTTTCCTGCGAAAATCATCTCCAGGTTAACATCAATTTATAACGCATGTCTTTTTAATTCATATTTCCCAACTGAATGGAAAAAAGCAAAAATCGTCATGATTCCCAAGCCCGGAAAAGATCACTGCAAACCTGATGGCTATAGACCAATCAGTCTTCTACCGGGACTTAAAAAAAATTTTTTGAGCGTATTATCCTTGCCAGAATGCAGCCTTACTTTCCTCTGCTCCACCCGGAGCTGTTCGGATTTCGGCAAAACCTCTCAACAGCCAAGCAACTAGTAAGAATAACCGAATTCACAAGCGCAGTCCTGCACTCGAAGCTTCAAGTTGCGCTCCTCATGTTAGACGTGTCAAAAGCATTTGACAGAGTCTCGCATGAGAGGCTAATCGCCAAATTAATTGACTTTCAACTGGAAAGAGAAATGATCCTGCTACTCATTCTTTCCTGATAAATCGGACTTTTCACGTGTCTATTAAGCGATTTTGAAAGAAACCACTATTAGTGCCGGTGTTCCGCAAGGTTCCGCGGTAGACCCGGTACTCTACTATGTAGCAGATTTTCCGAAACCTCACTGCAACAACTCCCTACTGGCATGTTATGCTGATGATACAGCCTTGGCTGTAAAATCAGCTAACATTAACCACGCCATTCGCAAGCTTCAAGATCACATCCCTTTAATTGAAGAATGGTGCCGGAACCGGAAAGTTGCAATTAATGCCAGCAAATCGCAGCTTCTCCTAATTCGTAGGAAGAAGCTCACTGCAATCAAGAAGGACCTACTTATCTTTAACGAACCCATCCCAATTGTGAAAGAAGCGAAATATCTGGGAGTAGTGTTAAATCAAACATTAACCTGGAACGCACATATCAGTTTTGTGAGGAAAAAAACGCTATTTGTGATGAATATGTTGTATCCCGTTACAGGAAAAAACTCTAAACTGAGCTTGGATAAAAAAAAAGACTGATTTACACGTCTACTGAAAGACCTATACTCGCCTATGCCTCTCCCGCCTGGGCTGCGGTTACGGCTAAAGATGTGAAAAAACTCCAAGTTCTCCAATCTAAATTCCTCAGAATCATGACAAATGCGCACTATTATGTGCGAAACGACCGACTGCATCTTGACCTGAAATTAGATTACTTAGCAAGCTTCCTAAATAAAGCAAACAAAAACGTCTTCCTAAAAGCCCTGGACTGTAACAATCTTACATACTTTGGGACTTATCATTATGAACTTCTCTATGAAGATAGAACTTTAAGACCGTTCGCGGCTTACATGTTGGACAATAATTTCCCCACCTAAATATGGTAAATTTCAACTGTGTAAATATCTACTGTAAATATGCAATGTATATAGTTATTTTATTACTTTATATTTAATTTTCACTTAGTATTTTGCGAACTTAGTATATTGCGAACTTCAAATTTGTCTATCATTGAATCAGGAGCATGCATTGCTATCACGTGACACAGGACTGTAACTCACGGAAACCCGCCGATGAAATGATGCCTCGATCTGCCAAGAGATGGAGCTACTCGCGATGATCCCTGCAATACTCCTTACTTCCTCTGCCAAGAGATGGCACCACAAGTGACGACCCTACCCCGCAGCTGGGTCCAGATTAGCACCGCTTCGCCCGTGATGTTTGGGCATTCTCTTACTAGCTTATTTAAATGTTCACTTTCAGGTTTGCATACTTCAAGCGAGGCGACACACAGCGGCAAAACCTGCCTACTAAGCCCGCCACAGAATGGAACCAGGAATCCAGGTGATAAATTCTTCACGAAATTCATTCCGTGTCTTCTGGTAGACAGTAACTATGCCTCGCATACAGGTGCGCTAACGATATGCACAGATATCAAAACTTGAGAGAGGTCGTGTAGTTGGGCTCAAAGATGCCGGTTGGTCTTATCGGCGAATAGCTCGATATTTGATGGTCGCACACAGAGTCAAGAAGGAAACGGTAGGCCTAGAGAAACGACAGAACGTGAAGAAAGAGCAATCGTCTGAGCGGCACTCACAGCCCCAGATGCATCATTATCATGGATTGTACGTGCAACTAGTGCTTCAGTGACCGCAAGGACCATTAATAGACGGCTCACAGAAAGGGGGCTAAGGTCACGGCGCCCCTTGCGCCGACAACCATTGACCTCTGTACAACGTCAAGCCCGTTTGCAGTGGTGTCGGGCTCATTCGCACTGAAATGTCACTGACTGGAGTAGAATAGTCTTCAGTGACGAGTCCCGCTTTGAACTGAGCCCGATGACCAGCGAAGGCGAGTCTGGAGACGCCCCAGACAGCGGTGTGATGCCAACTTGACTGTCTTCAGGCAGACAGGCCAACAACCAGGAGTGATGGTCTGGTGTTCCATTTCATTTCATAGTAGGACCCCTTTGGTTGTCATCCGTCACAACCTTACAGCACAACGGTACGTAGACAAAGTTCTAAGGCCCGTTGTGTTGCCCTTCATGTCACGCCACCCTGGCCTTACATTTCAGCAAGATAATGCCCGCTCCCACACTGCACATGTTTCTATTGCTTGCCTTAGTGCTTGAAGAACATTACCTTGGCCAGCAAGATTGCCGGATCTCTCTGCTATTGAGCACGTTTCGAGCATTAAGGGCAGGGCCCTCCAACCAGCTCGGGATGTTGACGATCTAAAGCTCCAGTTGGACAGAATTTGGCACGCTATCCCTCAGGAGGACATCCGCAACCTCTATCAATCGATGCCAAGCCGAATAACTGCTTGCATTAGAACCAGAGGTGGACAAACGCGTTACTGACGTTTTCACTTTGTGAAGCTCTATCACTTCAATAAATCATTCAGTTTTTCTGTACATGTACATCACTTCTACCGATTTTCGTCCCATACGGATAACTCCTACTTGGTACGTCTTTTTTTTTCTTTTTCTGAGAGTCTATAAAAAAATCTGTATGAATCGGATAGGTTTTGGAGATTTCTTTCTGAAAAGTATAAACAACTAGTTTTTATTTTTTTATTAAGTTACTATCCTCGAAAATTATATCTAACATTCCTGTAGTAGAAACATGCATCTATAATGACAGAAAAGCAGAATTGTTTATAAGGAATTTTTGTACTGAAAAAGGTGTTATTTCTTGTTAAAGGGATATTATCAAGAAATATTAATATCATTTCATAAGGATTTTTAAAAGAAATTTCTATATTTGGTCTGCAATAAAATTTAACTATTTGAAAATGCAATGTGGATTGCGCTAAAATATCACTTCGTAAGGCCCACTTGTCTATCCCCTGATGTGACAGCTGAAGTAGTGTAGAAATTACTCAGGAGAAGGGTAAAAAGAACCCTTTATTAACTCTTTAAAATTCACAATGCGTTGACTTGCCGCTAACACACTACGCCTCACTCGGACGGTAACTCATACAACAAGAACTACCCTAAAAATTCGAAGATAGTAAGAAGTAGTAGAATTTTTCTACAGGGCTCAAACAATCATGTTTCCTAAAGCAGAGTCGAATATCCAGTGCCAACAAAATAATATCAGTTACATCACATTAACCAGCAAAATACGTAGCAGAAGCTCACGCTACGAAAGTGCGTCTTCACCCACACTCTCTAACTTCCATTCTAGATTTAAACCTTTTCTCCTCGAGGTAGAATTTGCATTACTTCACGCGCGCTATAAAATTTAAATATTTTGGCATTGACAATTAAAGGAATGAAGCCTTATAGGAAAGTAATCATAAAATTAAATTTAAGGCGTTAGTTAAAGTAAATATAAGTCCCTACAAAACTTTTCCCTTTATTAAAACAATTAAGTTCACTTTTTGATCCCAAATTTCATACTTTAAATACACAAGTAATTGAACTTTGAAATGTAAGCTAAAGACCATTTTAATTAAACTAAATTAATTAGATAATTTTAATTATTTCAATTAATTATTATTTTAATTAATTTAATTAAAAATATTTAATTTAATTAAAAATAAAATACGAAAAATACAAAAAGGAAAAAGAAATCTGAAAGTATCAGGTTTTACATTACGTCCAAAGGGGTGTTTTTTTAAACGTTTTCTGTGTTACCTTTATTTATTTATTCAATATCATGTTCTTTCCAATTAAACTAATAAAATTCAATTCAACAGCAACATCACAAAATAATTTTAAAATGAGCACATTTTAGAATTTCCTATACGCAGTCTCTCGCGCTGGAAATAATTCCCCCCCCCCGTAGAGTGTTGCCATTGGTCGCTTTGAAATCGTTGAGTTTCTTAATCAAAAATTCGTTAAAGTGCTACAAAATATGAAATCGATAAAAAGCCAATTCCAAATTTGGGCTTGAAACGCCCATATTCGGAGGAGAATTGCGTTATTCAAAATTTAATGGCTCTAGGTAGTGTTTTTTTTATCACAATGCGAGAAACATACATACATTTATGCCGATTCTTCGTTCTTTAATTTCTTTAAATATAACACAGGGCTGTAATATTTGGTGCCAACAGTTTGAAAAGTGAATCAACACAGAAAATGAACCGACGTAAAATGCCAAAACGAAATTAATAGCCCTTCTGGCCTAACACCCTTTGGGCTAAAAATTACGACCGAAGGGGCTTTTTTTTTTAATGTTCTGTGTGTTACCTTTATTTATTAAATATCATGTTCATTGCACTTAAATCATAAAATTCAGTTTAAGAGCAATATGGCAAATTAATTTTAAAATGAACATATCTTTAGAATTTCAGATACACAGTCTCGCTCCTTAGAGATAATTTTTTCCCCCTACAGTGTTGCCATTCCTCGCTTTGAAATCGTTGAGTTTGTTAATCAAAAATTCTTTAATGCCTGACAAAATATGAAATAGATAATAAAACAAATTCCAAATTAGGGTTTTCAGATGCCCCTATTCGGTGGAGGATTATATTCGGTTGTTCCCTATTCGGTTATTCAAAATTAGATGGCTCTAGGTACCGTTGTTTTATCACATTGCGAGAAACATGCAAACATTTATTCAGATTCTTCATTATTTAAATTCTTTAAATATAAAACAGGGCGATAATATTTGGTGGCAACAGTTTTAAAAGTGATACGGACATTGAATCGACACAAAATGCCAAAACGAAATAGCCCTTCTGGGCAAATTGCCCCTTTGGACTAATAAATTTAATTATCAAATTTAGTTTTTGTATACTCCGGTTTGGGAGTTAAAAACATCTGGACATCCTATTAAGAACACAGTTTGTTAATAGAATTATAGAAATTCCAGTAGTTCTAGATATTCTCACTAAATTGTTTAATCAAATATTTACACAGAAATTAGTTTAGTTATAATACTAAGAAATTTGATTATTAGCTTAAATAAATTGGTAAAAATATTAATCACTTTTTAGCAAAATATAAAATTCAAAAACAAATGTGAATGATTAATTTCATTTTAGTACTTCATAATATATTTTCTGTGATATTTTTATATCAAATTTAATTTTTTAACGAATTTAAGAATAAAGTTTGCATTAAAAATGAGATAATAAAAATATTTAAATAAATCGGAGCCTATTATAAACCAATACATACATTTTATTATCGTTTGTCTTTATGCTCAAATGTTTAGTAGTCTAGTCTTCACTAAGCATGTCTGTTATTGATTTTACGTAACAGAAACCGGAAGATTTTGAAATGTAAACTGAATCTTTAAAATGAAAGTAGTGTTTAAATATTCACTGGATTAAGACAAATCCATTAACTTTTAAAAGATCCGATGGATAAGATCTTATCACCCAGCCTCATTCTCTTTAATTAAGCTCTGAATAAAAAATTAACTCTTTCTCGGAATTATTCAGTGGCGACTCCGTAATAGATGCGCGGCATTCAAACAGCTGTAAGACACACCTTCGCCAATCTCGCCCGCCATTGGCGACCGACAATCCGTATTGCTGACGTAACAATTATTCCTTCCAGGTCTGGCATGCCGTTCTGTTTTACCAGATGTGTATAATAGCGAACGAAAAGGTAAAGGGAAAACTAGCCTGCAGGTGTGCTATTCAGGAAATTAGCTTAAATATTCCACGTGGAATTCTGAGCCAAGTTAGAGCAAATCCAGCAAGCTATTAACATTAGCGGATCGTAATAAATAATAGGTACGTACATGAGTAGAGAATTTAATAGCTGATCTAATATATGTCTATTTATTATCATTATATTTTCATTTGTTATCCTTTAGTATGAGAGTATCTTAAGAATTTCAGAAAACTAAAAGAATCTCTTAAGATTTAGAATTCTTTTTTCGCATATTATTGTTACATTAACTGGTTATGTTTTTTTCTTCTTCTTTTTTTGTTTTTTGGTGTGTGTGTGCTATTTTGATAACTTGTAAATCTACAGATTGTGTTACTACGCATTTTATTATAGAATCATAAAAAATATTATTGCAAGAAATCGTTTAGCATTTAAAAATTTTTATGTATTAATATCAATTAAACTGGCTATTTTTACGTTATTGCGTTACTTTTTAATCGTTTTTTGAATTTTAGGTTTGAAGAATATATATTCATACATT